>BLSH010307272.1:777775-794170 GCA_018402905.1 Glandirana rugosa
GGGAGGCTGTGGTTGCTGCTGCACGCAATGTTGATGGTGAACAGATCAAAACACTGACAGAATCCATGGATGGCAGGCTTTTGAGTGTCCTTGCAAAGAAAGGTGGCTATATTGGTCACTGATTTGTTTTTGTTTTGTTTTTGAATGTCAGAAATGTATATTTGTGAATTTTGAGATGTTATATTGGTTTCACTGCTGAAAATAAATAATTGAAATGGGTATATATTTGTTTTTTGTTAAGTTGCCTAATAATTATGCACAGTAATAGTCACCTGCACACACAGATATCCTCCTAAAATAGCTACAACTAAAAACTACTTCCAAAAATATTCAGCTTTGATATTAATGAGTTTTTGGAATCATTGAGAACATGGTTGTTGTTCAATAATAAAATTATTCCTCAAAAATACAACTTGCCTAATAATTCTGCACTCCCTGTATATACACAGTATTGTTCGCTCATTTACCTACTACAATAGTCTTCCTATGCATCGTACATACATAAATCATTCATATACTATGGTGTTCTTATTTTATTATTTAAGAACTACTGTTAACATTTCAGAATATACAGTACTATGCAAACGTTTTAGGCACCTGTGAAAATACTGTAAATTAGGAATGCTTTCAGAAATAGAAGCGATAAAAGTTTATTTTTATCAATGGAAAGTAAATGAAAAGAAGAGAAATCCAAATTAAATCATATTTGGTGTGACCACCCTTTGCCTTCGAAAAAGCATCAATTCTTCAATTTTTCCAGCTACACTTGCAAAGAGTGTTTGAAGGAACTTGGCAGATAGATTGTTCCAAACATCCTGGAGAACTAACCATTGATCTTCTGTGGATGTAGGCTGCCTCAAATCCTTCTGTCTTCATGTAATCCCAGACAGACTCAATGACATTGAGATCAGGGCTCTGTGGGGGCCAAACCATCAGTTGCAGGACTTCTTGTTCTTCTTTACACAGAAGATAGTTCTTAATGCCATTAGATGCAGGTTTGTGGCCATCCTTCGGTTGCAAAATAAATTTGGGGCCAACCCAACTCTTCCCTGATGGTATGCCATGATGGATAATTACAGTTGTATGTAAAAGTTTAGGAACCCCTGACAATTTCCATGATCGTCATTTATAAATATTTGGGTGTTTGGATCAGCAATTTCATTTTGATCTATCAAATAACTGAAGGACACAGTAAGATTTCAGTAGTGAAATGAGGTTTATTGGATTAACAGAAAATGTGCAATATGCATCAAAACGAATATTAGACAGGTGCATAAATTTGGGCACCCCAACAGAAAAATCACATCAATACTTAGTGGAGCCTCCTTTATCAGAAATAACAGCCTCTAGACGCTTCCTATAGCCTGTAATGAGTGTCTGGATTCTGGATGAACGTATTTTGGACTATTCCTCCTTACAAAACATCTCCAGTTCAGTTAGGTTTGATGGTTGCCGAGCATGGACAGGCCGCTTCAAATCACCCCACAGATGTTCAATGATATTCAGGTCTGGGATGGCCATTCCAGAACATTGTACTTGTTCCTCTGCATAAATGCCAGAGTATATTTTGAGCAGTGTTTTGGGTCGTTGTCTTGTTGAAATATCCAGCCCTGGTGTAATTTCAACTTTGTGACCGATTCCTCAACATTATTCTCAAGAATCTGCGGATATTGAGTGGAATCCACGAGACCCTCAACTTTAACCAGATTGCCAGTACCGGCACTGGCCACACAGCCCCACAGCATGATGGAACCTCCACCAAATTTTACTGTGGGTAGCAAGTGTTTTTCTTGGAATGCTGTGTTCTTTTGCTGCCATGCACAACGCCCCTTGTTATGACCAAGTAACTCGATCTTTGTTTCATCAGTCCACAACACCTTATTCTAAAATGAAGCTGGCTTGTCCAAATGTGCGTTTGCATACCTCAAGCAACTCGGTTTGTGGTGTGTGTGCAGAAAAGGCTTCTTTCGCATCACTCTCCCATACAGCTTCTCCCTGTGAAAAGTGTGCTGAATTGTTGAAAGATGCACAGTGACACCATCTGCAGCAAGTCGATGTTGTAGGTCTTTGGAGGTGGTCTGTGGGCTGTTTTTGACCGTTCTCCCCATCCTTCACCTTTGCCTCTCCAATATTTTGTGTGGCCTGCCACTTCTGGCCTTAACAAGAACTGTGCCTGTGGTCTTCCATTTCCTCACTATGTTCCTCACAGTGGACACTGACAGCTTACATCTCTGCGATAACTTTTTGTAGCCTTCCCCTAAACCATAATGTATTACAATCTTTGTTTTCAGGTCATTTGAGAGTTGTTTTGAGGCCCCCATGTTGCCACTCTTCAGAGGAGAGTCAAAGAGAACAACAACTTGCAATTGGCCACCTTAAATACCTTTTCTCATGATTGGATGCACCTGTCTATGAAGTTCAAGGCTTAATGAAATGAGCTCACCAAACCAATTGTGTTCCAATTAATCAGTGCTAAGTAGTTACAGATATTCAAATCAACAAAATGACAAGGGTGCCCAAATTTATGCACCTGTCTAATTTCATTTTGATGCATATTGCACATTTTCTGTTAATCCAATAAACCTCATTTCACTACTGAAATATTACTGTGTCCTTCAGTTATTTGATAGATCAAAATGAAATTGCTGATCTAAACACCCAAATATTTATAAATGATAATCATGGAAATTGTCAGGGGTTCCTAAACTTTTGCATACAACTGTATCTGCCTGTATTTCTCAGGATTGAGGACACCACTGATCCTGACCAAACCTCCAACTTCATTTGCAGAAATGCAGCTCCAAATTTGCAAGGAACCTCCACCATGCTGTTGCCTGCAGACACACTAGCGGGGATTTACCGCTACTGCCCCCAGTGTGAAAGTGGCCTAAGTGTTTTTAGCAACTTGCCGACCGCCTCGTGTACATTTACTGCGGCAAGCTGGCTCCGCTTCGCAGATCGCCGTCTATAAACGATGATCCGCGTAGCCGCAGTGTGGCCACAGGTCGGGTGGACTCGATGTCCACAGACGACCCGCGATTGCCTTCTAGAGAGGAAGAACGGGGAACCGCCGTGTTTTGTTCCCCGTTCTGTCAGTGGGCATGCCATTCCCAGTCCCTACATAGTTCGAACACACCTAGGGAACACAGTTAAACTCTTGATTGCCCCCTGCAGGTTAACCCCTTCCCTGCCAGTGACATTAATACAGTAATCAGTGGCTATTTTTAGCTCTGATCCCTGTATAAATGTCAATGGTCCCAAAAAAGTATCAAAAAAGTGTCCGATCTGTCCGCAGCGATATCGCAGTCCCGATAAAAATTGCAGATCGCCGCCATTACCAGTAAAAAAAAAATTGTGAAAATGCCATAAATGAATTCTCATGGTTTGTAAACGTGGCAACTTTTGCGCAAACCAATCAATAAATGCTTTTTGCGATTTTATGTATCAAAAATACTGAGGAAGAATATATATCGGCCTAAACTGATGAATAAATTTGTTTTTTTATATTTTTTTGGATATGTATTATAGAAAAAATATTGTTTTTCTTTTCAAAATTGCCGCTTTTTTTTGTTTATAGCGCAAACATTAAAAACTGCAGAGGTGATCAAATACCACCAAAAGCGAGACAAGAAAATGAAATGGGTGTGGCGCTGCTAGTACAAGTCAAACAATAATTCTGTGCAAGCCTGTAAAAGATGTGTACCACTAAAAAGGTATATGCAAATTATAAAGTGCTACAAACCACAATATAATAATTATGAAACCCGCAAGACCTGCGGATGTGCAAAACCAGCAATAATAAATATATAATTCATACATATACAGTTCATGAGAATGTGAAAACTATAAAAAAAAAAATGCGCAAATCAACAGTCCACAAAAATACAATTTCTAAGTCCAAATAAATGTGCAAAACGTGCAATAATAAGTTCCACAAACAAACCTATGTGGAGATTTGTGCAAAAAATGTCAATAATGATGGTGTGGTGCCAGAAATAACCTCCAGATGGTGCTCAGGAATCACTCGTGCTCCCAAATGTCGGCATCCACTCACCACCCATATACGAGTCTTGAGCCTGGGAAACAAGTAATGCCCGACCAGCAAATCAGCCGCTGGCGCCGTTCTTTATGTAGAGAACTCAAGAGTCATCATGTAAGAAATAAAAACTCCTCTGGGGCAAAATAGTAATCAAGGTACACAAAACGCAAACATCAGACACTTACATATCCAAATGTGAAGTCAGACCGCGAACAAGGAAGTCCGTGGCTAGAGTGTGTTCCACAGACTTAGACCAGTAGTGCATAATTGCATGATGACGCTATGGCTCCGTCTGTCACGTTTCGTCACTGGACGTCATATGAGGCGGCGCCATCTTACTGCACCCTCCATCTTAAATAGTGTATGGTAACCCGCCAACTATGAAGGGTTTCTAAAGGTGTCAGAGCTGCTTACCATGTAGACGGAGCAAGAAACAGCCCAGGAAGATGGTTTCATTTCATTCCACATCTACTGGGAGAGAATACAAGATTCAACAATTGATCACATGCAATACCACGCATGTGACATATGTAATTGAATGTCCTTACCAATACCAATATGTAGGTAGGACCACGAGGCCTTTGCATGTAAGGATCCATGAACATATGAACAGTAGGAAGGGCTATAACAAACTTAGCCTATCAAAACAATTTAAGGAGGCAAACAATAAGGATGCCTCTCATGATCTTTTACTGTATAGATCATGTCAAGGGACACTGGCAAAGAGGGAATAAGAAGACAGCCATATCAAAGAACGAAACAATATGGATTTACACCATAAATACCCTTCAGCCTGATGGCATGAATATTGGCATAGATTTAAATTGCTTTACATCAGATTACTGAATCTCCCTGGGCTCCTTCGTTTTCCCCCCATCTTATAACATACACATGTGCCGAGAGAGACGCATATAATTCATCTATCTCAGGGGTTCATCCCTTTATCATACACATCTTTCTCTCTCAATCATTATTATTCTTGTTTATTTATCATTATTATTAATTTTATTTTTATCTATTTATCTGTGTAGTTTTATTTTTATTTTCATATTTTTTTTTCTATTCTTTCTCCTCTTCAAAATCAGTAGCACCTGCTTGGCAGGTGTCCAGTGGGGGCAGCAGCTATTTATTTATCCATTTCGTCCATAGCGTGGTATTATCCCCTCTGTCTTTAAATGCCACCAAAAGAAAGCTCTATTTGTGGGGAAAAAAGGACATCAGTTTGCTTTGGGTACAGCGTTGCATGACCGCGCAATTGTCAGTTAAAGCGATGCCGTGCCGAATCGCAAAAAGTGCTATGGTCAGGAAGGGGGTAAATCCTTCCGAGGGTGAAGTGGTTAACCCAGTGTGTGCTGAATACATTTTTACATATTGCACTTAGGAGGTGCCTTTCTTTCCATCTCTCAACCTCCAGAGCCGCTTCTCCTCTTAAAGAGCTGCCCTAAGGATCACCACCCCACTACCAAACACTGGAGCGCCCTTACAACCATACCTCGGGCGCTTAACTGGCCTGCCTGCAGTTCAGACCTTACCTCATCTTGAAACAAAAAATTTGACAAAGACACATGACTGTTGAGCAGTAAGAATCCTATTTCAGACAAGAACAGAACAACATCACTCTCCCAAAACTCCAACAAATGGTTTCCTCAGCTCCCAGATGTTTACAAAGTGTTGTTAAAAGAAGAGGGGATGCTACACCGTGGTAAACATGGCCCTGTCCCAACTTTGTTAAAACGTGTTGATGCCATCAATTTCAAAATGACCATACTATTTTCTTAAAATGGTACATTTTCTCAGTTTAAGCATTTGATACAGGGGTTGGACAAAAATATGGAAACACTACATGATTTGTGAAAGTGACAACATGTTTTGCGTTGAAAGTGGAAGTAATATAACATTCTTTTGCTTCCACTGTGAGATGAAACACCTACTTAACAGGTGGGAAGCCTCACTTTTGTCATTCACTGCGTGTGCTGCTACTAATTCGGAGTCATGTCAGAGCTTACATAGTTTTAAAAAGGGCAAATTGTTGGGTGTCCCTTTAGCTGGTTGCTCGGTGGCTGAAGTTGCCCATTTATTTGCGATGTTACAAGGTACAGTATCAAAGGTTATGACCAAAAGAGACAAAAGGGACAGACATTGAGCAGGTTTATGACCCGGATTTTTGCATGAAGAGTGGTATCCATTTCCATTATCCAACCCCTGTATGTTTTCTATTTTTTATTGTGAATAAAAGATGGGTTTATGAGATTTGCAAATAATTGCATTCTGTCTTCATGTAGATTGTACATGGTGTCCCAACTTTTTTGGAACTGGGGTTGTTTAAAAAGGGTACACTGAGCATTGCACGAACAGCTCAGTTTAAAACCTTGACATGCCTTTAGTGCTGGAAAGAAGTAACTCCTGTTTGCATGCATGGAACTGGCCCTATTAAGATAGCCAAAGATGCAGAACCCAAAAAAGAAGCCTAGGTGACGAGGTCAGCGACAGTGAAGACGCTTGAACATATAAATCCCTGGAGTGGAGTGAAGTATGGTTGACTTTAATTCTGCTTTAACCATTTGAAGACCAGATAGTTTCAACCCCTTTCAGTCCAGGCCATTTTTCAGTTTTCTGCCCGGTCACATTTTGAGTGACAATTACTCAGTCATGCGATACTCTACCCAAGCTTTATAAAAAATGTTCTTTTTGCAGACAAATGGAATTTCTTTTGGTGGTATTTAACCATCTGGGTTTTTTTTTACTTTATAAGAGGGGGTGCTGATAAGTATTGAGCCTTAACCAGAAACAATTGAGATAGAAAGCTGTAAATAGCAGGGTGTACTGGCCAATTTGTGTATATTCAATGGTGCAAAAATCAACTACCTATGATTTTAACGTCTCTTTCTTTTTCAGGTTCAAAGTGAACATGGCAGCACCTCCAGAAAAATTCAATGTGGAAGAGCATAGGACCATAATAAAGTTCCTGTTTCTCCAAGGGAAAGGTATGAAGCAGATACATGATGAAATGTCACAAACTTTGGGTGACAGTGGCCCTTCATATGCAACAGTTAAACGTTGGGCTGTCAATTTTAAAACTGGCCATTTCGGTGTTGAAAATGAGAAACCCAATGGAAGGCCTGTTTCTGTCTCTGTGCCTGCAAATGTGAAAGCCATCCATGACATGATCAGGGAGGACCGCCGAATATCAGCCAAAAGTATTGCTACATATCTCGAAATATCACGCAAGAGAGTTGGCGCAAAACGTTGGACAAATGAACAAAAATGACAACTCCTCTTCACACAGTGCAGGTGAAAAAATGGCAAAACTGACCTCCTTAGGCTTTCAAGTGACGCCCCATCCACCCTATTCGCCCGACCTGGATCCTTCTGACTATCATCTGTTCCCCAATCTCAAAAAACACCTAAAAGAGACAATGATTTGGGAGTGTTCCGGAAGCAACTAATGCTGCAAATGAGTGGTTACACCTGCTGGTCACAGCACTCATATGGTACATGGCTAATTTTTGAGGAACACAGCGATCAAAGAACATGGTGCTACATGCCCTAGAAGCCGTGCACGAGGCTACAGGTAAGGGTTACATCCATCCACATCGAAGAAGCTCCTGTTAGGTTGTATATGTACATTGGCCAGATTGGAAGCAGTTAAAGTCCAAATTAATCTTTGTTATACTGTATATCAGATAAATACTTTCCAAGTACATCAAAACAAAAGGTTGCTCAATGCCTTTTATTTGGTTTTCTGGCTAAAACTGCTACAGTCCAAGTATAAAAGCTAGTTCCTTGCCAACCGTTACAAAGCGGGATACTTTTGCTCTATGGGGAAGTAGTGATTTAATTGCAAAGTACCCTCTTCCCTGTTCTGAGTCTGACCTATATTTTTTAAATAAGCAATATACCCTGCTGATTGGAAAACTCTGGCTCTAACCGGGAAGGGGGCATTTTGGACCTCAGTGAAAAACTATAACGTAATAGAGTTAAGTTTTACTGAAATATTTCCATAATACAAAAGTGGAACTTGTACAAAAGGGCACAGTCATTGAGGTGTGCCTATGGCATCATAACATAAAATAAGGCCCTGGCTCCATATAGATTTGTCCACAATATATTTAGCTATAGTCTTGAGTGGTCTGCCAGACCAAGAACATATAAAGATACATACTGTATACTGTAGCTACAGTATGTCCTAAAATCTATATACAACCAGGAACCTGTTGTGCTTCAAAATTGACACTACTATATAGCCAGCTTTCCTGTAAATGAGGAGAAACTAGCCAGCACTAATAGCCTAACCAGTGGCCTATCCATCTTCATTGACCATGTTTTACAATCTCAAGTAGTTCAGTTACCTTCCTATATATCAAGGATTCGAGCCACGTCATAGATGCCCTCCAACAGTACCCTTGGAATGAAGAACACATATGGGCGTTCCTAGACGTAACATCTTTATATACGTCTATACCACACAAAGTTGGTCTCGCAGCTATCCAATATTTCCTCACCAAGGATGGTGACATTAATTCCAAACAAGCACAGTTTCTATCAAACAGTATAGAGTTCTGTTTAACACACAATTATTTTACTTTTTTTGGACCAAGTCTATTTACAGTTGAAGGGCATTGTCATGGGGGCCAATTTTACTATGTATGCAAACATTAGCATGGGCTACTGGGAGGAGGAACACATCTGGGTCAACAACCCTTTCGCTGAGCACATCGGTTACTTCGGTAGGTACATCGATGACATTTTGCTCATCTGGAGTGGTAGCCTGGATCTGTTTCTCTCCTTTGTGACCCACTGTAATAATAATAATTTGGGACTGTCATTCACACATGTTCTGGACCCTGCAGAACTAGTCTTCCTTGACCTCATACTTTTTCATGAAGACAACAAAATAATCACGAGGAACCACACCAAACCCACTAGTGGTAACTCTTACCTTCATTTTTCAAGTTGCCACCACCAATCTTGGAAAACAAACATCCCTAAAGCGCAGCTTAGGAGGCTAAGGAGAAACTGTTCCAAAATTGAGGACTATGTTGCCCAGGGCGAAGTGATGGTAAGGAAATTTAAGGATAAGGGATACCCTTCAGATTTAATCCTGGAAGCATTCAAATCATATATGGATCCCCCCAAGCTCAATACATCATCTGAGGGAATCAAAAATGAACACCATAAAAAAACGGTGTAGGATTGATCTCCACCTAAAATGATAAGCATAAACCTACTGCCAAAATTATTCGCAAACATTATTCCATATTGAAATGAGTTCCTCTTCTAGCCCCGGTTCTACCACCCACCTCCACATCACATTCAGGAAAGCATGATCTGTTAAAATTATCTTGGCCCCAAGCAAATTAAAAAACTGTTGACCAGAGACCGTTGTTTGACATTAGGGCCTATTTTAATAACAGAACTGGCATTTTTCAATGAAGAAAGAGAGGATGTTTGACCTGTCAGTTCATCCAGCATGGATGTTCAAATATTACAACTATAGGCAGAAATAGTTTTAAGATCAAACAATTTATTACATGCTCAACGGATTTTGTCATCTATGTCCTCCGTTGCCCTTGCGGTCTTCTATATGTGGCACGAACTATATGTACTCTGAGAACAAGAATCGTGGAGCATCGGAGATTAAAAAAAGATGCGACAAACAGCGTACCACGCAATTTTTTTTACATAAACACAACAAAGATATTAGGAGTTTGGAAGTTATGGCAATTGAGGCTATCCCGAAAGGTTCTCTCACAGACCATGAAAGATTCTCCATTTTAGTTAAGAGAAACTTTTTCAATTAATAAACTTGGATCATTGTCCCCACATGGCTTGAATGAGGAACTGGAAGTTAATAGCCTCATTTAAATGATTTCAAACAGTTCTCACAAGATTATGATGACTTTAATGTTACTCTTTGTTTCCGGTATTTACCAAAACCCATCTCAAAACCAACCTTTTGTTGCTGATTCTTGACCCATTGACAATTTGCTTCATGTTGCTATATACTTTTTTGTTCTTGTTTTTGTCAACTTTTGTTATGTTATTTGCAGTTTATAAGTTTATTTTTTTAAATAATTTGTTATACTATACAAATCCATATACAAGCAGACTGCTATTTTGATTAGGTATGTAGCAGTATATGTGTAGTAGATTGCTATCTGCTCATGCTTTTAAATGACTCCTCATGATTTATTATCAGTTTAGGGTGGAGAGGGGTTAATATTCAATCATGGAGTATAGTTTACCCTGGCCCCTCCCCCCATTGATGCATTAACAGCCCCATTTGCCTTTCCTATGACAAATCACTACAGCGCGAAACATGTAAGTCATGGCATACAGGCTCTCCACGCTTCCCCGTTGGCCACAGGGATCCCCCTCTTTCCACCACAACTGAGAGCTGACATCAACCGAATGAGTCCGGCTCCATTCCTGCCTGGCTGACCAGCTGATGAGCTCACTGCTTAACTCCCCCACGAGCTCACCGCCAGCGCTGCACGATCCCTTTCCTTTCATATGCTCCCTGGGTCCCAGTCACACACACACACGTGGCTTCTCCCGGACCATCCAGGGAGTTCACTGCAGCCCTGCTCAGTTCCATCCTGGTTGCCCTGCTACTCTGCTGTCGGCCACCTCTTTGGCTCTTGCTTATATTTTCATCTGTTACCATCCGTGAGCACAGCAGTTTGGGACCCCTCACAGGGTGCGTGAAGTTGTTTTTCCATCACAGCATGGACAGCGCACCCTCCATGCTTCACCCACAGTTCTACCGGATTGCAGGTTAACCCCTCATAACCCACGATATAGTGTAGCTTCAATACTATTTTTTGTCTTTTATGATGGTTTTAAGAACTTCCTACTTTTACTTATCAATTTTTAATTACAAGACTACTAAATAAACTTCTTGCCATTAATTTCATGGTTTATGTTCATTACTGAGAAATAAATAGGGAAGAAGAAAAGTGCACCAGGTCAGAGTGAAATTAAAACACCAAGTAGTTTATTATGTCAACTTACATGTTAAAAACGTGGCTTGCAGTATGTCAGGAGAACCCTTGTGGCAATGGTGGAGGAGCAGGTCTTGAGGACTGCTGGTGAAGGAGACTTGAGTCCACATCAAAAGGACCGGGGTGCAGATCGAACTAGCGGGGCCACAAGGGGCCCACCCCACCCTTGTGGCCCCGCTAGTTCCAATATACTTTGTACTTAATCACTTAATGCGAATCGCCATTTATAAACAGTGGCTGCTTTAAGTGGGAGTATCGAGGTATAGCCCTGCAGCTGCAGGCTATACCGTGGTACCTTTTTTTAGAGCAGGTGGCCGACTATCCGGTGATAACGGCCGATACGGCTCGGGAGCCACTCGGTTGTTATCCCAGGCAGCGGGAGGGGACATCTCCCGGCCTCCCGTCCCCCCGGGAGACCAGAGCTCCAATCCGGCCCGTCCGTTGGCTGTGTGGAGTCCCTGTGGAAGCAAGTGGAAATCTGCTTCGATTGGGACTCCTTTGTACATTTCCGGAAGCGACGTCACGGTTACTTGGCGGCTAACGGCGTCAGTTTTAAAAAAATTACAGTATTCAGAATAGCCGTTTTTCGTGATCTGAATACTGTCTATAGAGTACCTGTCACCATATATTACTATCACAAGGGATGCTTACATACCTTGGGAAAGCAATACAAGTGATCCAATTTTTTTTTTTAAAGGAAGTGTGAAAAAAAAAAAAAAAAAGTAAAATTTTTTTTTTAAAGCGCCACCGTCGCGAGTGAGCTCGTGCAGCAAAGAAAATGCATACGTAAGTTGCGCCCGCATATGAAAATGGTGTTCAAACCACACATGTGAAGTATCGCTGCAATCACCAGAGTGTGAGCAATAATTCTAGCAAAAGATCTGCTCCTCTAACTTGGTAACTGTTAAAAAGTTTTAAAGTGTCGCCTATGGAGATTTTTAAACACCGGTGTTTGCCGCCATTCCACGAGCGTGCGCAATTTTCATCCGTAACATGTATGGTATCTATTTACTTGGTGTAACATCCTCTTTCACAATATACAAAAAACATTGGGCTAACTTTACTATTGTCTTATTTTTTAACTCAAAAAAGTGATTTTTTTTCCCCCAAAAAAAAAAAAATGCACTTGAAAGACCGCTGCGCAAATACTGTGTGACAAAAAGTATTGCAACGATCAACATTTTAGAGTGTTTGAAAAAAAAAAAAATGTTTGAGGGTTCTAAGTAATGTTCTAACAAAAAAAAAAAAAACTGATTTAAATAACAAATGTAAAAAAAAGGGCTCCGGGGGTTAAGTGGTTAAACACTGATTGCATATATACTTCTTATGTTCACCCATCAAATGTGACATGTTGTTTGGATTCCTTGTCGCACAGTGAAGAAGATGTTCTATGTTTTGTAACTGATAATTTCTAAATAAAACTATCTGTTAAAAAAATAATTACTCAGAACCCCCAAAAATTATATATGTTTTTTTAGCAAAGACCCTAAGGAATAAAATGGTGGTAGTTGCAACTTTTTATCTCGCATGGTATTTGCACAGTAACCTTTCAAACGTTTTTTTTTTGGGAAAGAAAAGTTTCATGCATAAAAAAAAAAAAAAAAGTTAGCCCAATTTTTTTGCATATTGTGAAAGAGGATGTTACGCCGCGTAAATAGATACCCAACATGTCACGCTTCGAAATTGAGCAAACCCGTGGTATGGCGCCAAACTTTTTATTATTGTTTATATTTTAACTTTCATTTTTTATTTTTAAACGGTCTCTGTAAAAGTATTTTTTTTAAATCACTTTTATTCCTATTACAAGGAATGTAAACATCCCTTGTAATAGGAATAGTGTGTGAAAGGTACTCTTTATGGAAAGATATAGGGTCAATAAGACCAAACATCTCTCCTCCAGGCTGGAAAAAAATAAATAAATGATCTCGGTCTCTCCAGCCGCATCCACAGCTTTATTTACTAAAGCCGGCCCGGACGTGACGTCATAAGGTCGTGCCCAAGCCTCCGAGATGACTGGCAACCAGATGGTCACCAGTCATCTCCCTGACAAACTTCCGCCGGCGACCGATTCATTCTCCGGGCCACCGATGGCACGGAAAAGCAGCGGAGGGTGGGGAGTCCCCTCCCACTGCCTGTAAGAACGATCAAGCGACTGAACTGCCGCTATAATTTTACGGGGCAGGGAATTGCTGGCCCTAAAAGAAGATATCTGAATGTTGCCTGTAGCTGCAGGTATCATTCAGTTATGCCCGCTCAAAGTCTGCGACGTCATATGACGTCGGAGCGGGCGGGAAGTGGTTAATGCTCATGGTATCGCTGTGATTGATTGGCCAGCAAACTCACCTGACTTAAACCAAATAGAGAATCTGTGGGGTAATGTCAAGAGTTAGATGAGAGACACCACACCAAACAATGCAGACGAGCTGAAGGCCGCTATCAAAACAACCTGGGCTTCCATAACACCTCAGCAGTGCCACAGGCTGATCGCTTCCATGCCACACCGCATTGATGCAGTAATTCATGCAAAAGGAGCGCTGACCAAGTATTGAGTGCATACTATAGTGTACATGGACATACTTTTCAGTAAGCCAACATATCTGTATTAAAAAAAAACTTTTTTTTTTATTGGTCTTGAATTTTGGGTTTTCACTAGCAGTAAGCCATAATTATCAAAATTAAAAGGAAGAAATGCTTGAAATCTATCAATCACTCTGTGTGTAATGAATCTATAAAATATATGGATTTCACTTTTTGAATTGAATTACTGAAATAAATTAACTTTTTGATGATATTCTAATTTTTTGAGACACACCTGTATATTTCATAGAAAGATTACATTTTGGAAGGCATTTGTAGTTTTAAGACCTTATTCCATAAAGATGCCTACCTGTGCAGGTCAAAAAAAAAAAAAACATTTTGCAATATAAATAATAGTATGTCATTTGGATAAAGAAATTAAAGCGGAACTTCACCCTAAAGGGGAAGATCCGCTTTATGCCCACCTCTCCCCCTTCTAATTTTGGCACTTTTTTTGGGGTGGGGGGGACAGGTACCAGCTCCCACTTCTGGTCAAATCCCCCAGGTGATCCACCAGAAGTTCTCTCCTCACTTGCGGGACCATTCACAAAGTGCAGCACGGCTTGCGCATGGGGCAGCCAGCTGTGAAGCCACAAGGAGTCACAGCTGGCTTCCCATCCCTGGAAGGATTTCCCACTGTAGGACCGGAGCATTTTTTTCAATATGGCACTGCGCTGCTTTAACTGGTAATTTCGCAGTCATGCAATGCTGCACCAAAAAAAATTTGCGTCCTTTTTTTCCCACAAATAGAGCTTTCTTTTGGTGGTATTTGTTCACCTCTGCCCTTTTTATTTTTTGTTATTAGAACAATACAATAAACTAAATTTTAGTCATATTTTTTTGCCAAAAGGAATTCAGCCACGTCTTGGGTAAAAAAAAAGTCAATTAGCATATATATATATATTGGTTTGCGCAAAGGTTATAGAGTCTACAAACTAGGGTACATTTTCTGGAATTTATGCAGCTTTTATTTTATGACTGCCTATCTCATTTCCTGGGGTGCTATAATGGAAGGGCAGTACAAAACCCCCCAAATGACCCCATTTTGGAAAGTAGACGCCCCAAGGAATTAGCTGAGAGGCATGTTAAGCCCATTGACTATTTTATTTTTTTGTCACAAGTGATTGAAAAATGACAAAAAAAAAAAAAATTACACAAAGTTGTCACTGAAATGATATATTGCTGACACATGACATGGGTATGTGTGGAATTACACCCCAAAATACATTCTGCGGCTTCTGAGTACGGGGATACCCCATTTATGAGACTGTTTGGGAACCTATCCATGTACGGGACCCCGAAAAACAATCATCGCCTTCAGGACTTCTAAAGGCAAAAATGTATGCCTTCACCCCACACTACCTATCACACTTGTGGAGGCCATGAAATGTCCAGATGGCAAAAAAAAAAAAAAAAAAAAACCCAAATGACCCCATTTTGGAAAGCAGACACCCCAAGCTATTTGCTGAGAGGAATGCGGAGTCCATGGAATATTTTATAATTTGCCACAAGTTTATGGGAAATGAACATTTTTTTTCCCCACAAAGTTGTCACTAAATGATAAGTTACTTGAACATGCCATGGGTATATGTGAAATTACACCCCAAAATACATTCTGCTGCTTCTTCTGAATACGGGGATGCCACATATGTGAGACTTTTTGGCAGTCTAGCCGCATACGGGACCCCATAACCAATCACCGCCTTCAAGCTTTCTAAGGGCATAAAAAGGTGATTTTACTCCTCACTCCCTATCACGCTTTCGGAGGCCATGAAATGCCCAGATAGCACAAACCCCCCCAAATGACCCTATTTTGGAAAGTAGACTCTCCGAGCTATGTGCTGAGAGGCACGTTGAGTATTTTGCAGGTCTCTTTTTGTCACAAAGTTTTGAAATTTGAAAAAAGAAAAAAAAAAAAAAAAAACATATTCCGTTTATTTCTTCATTTTCCAAAACAAATGAGAGCTGCAAAATACACACCATGCCTCTTAGCAAATACCTTGGGGTGTCTACTTTCCAAAATGGGGTCATTTGGGGGGCTTTTGTACTACCTTGACATTTCAAGGCCTCCAAAACCGTGATGGGTACTGAGGAATAAAATCACAATTTTATGCCCTTAGAAAGCCTGAAGGCGGTGATTGGTTTTGGGGGTTCTGTATGCGGCTAGGCTCCCAAAAAGTCTCACACATGGTGTATCCCCGTACTCAGGAGAAGTAGAAGAATGTATTTTGGGGTGTAATTTCACATATACCCATGGCATGTTCGGGCAATGTATCATTTAGTGACAACTGTGTGAAAAAAAAGAAAGTAATTTCCCCAAAACTGGTGGCAAAAGATTAAATATCCCATGGACTCAACATGTCTCTCAGCAAATAGCTTGGGATGTCTACTTTCCAAAATGGGGTCATTTGGGTGGGTGGGGGGGTATTGTACTATCTGGGCATTTCATGACCTCTGCATTCGATAAACGACTCTCTGTACAACTCAGGTACCCTATAAATTAGAAAACGGTGGTCAAAACCCCTTTAATGAAAGAAAAAAAAGTGTGTCAACAGTGATTTACTATGTAACGGGCTTGTACGGTACCCATATACACTTTAATGTGGGGTTTTATGTAAGAAGATGAAGAGGACTCATGCCCCTATGTGGTACACACTCTGAAAAACCCTCGGATCGGCGTATGTCTTGGGGGTTTTGGTTAGTGGCGGAAGTCCGAAAGATTCCCGTATTTTAACACTAAAATAAGGAGTCATGGGTAGTGCCAAAACCTCCGGA
>BLSH010307272.1:824202-865553 GCA_018402905.1 Glandirana rugosa
AAAAAAAAAAAAAAAAAAAAAAATCGCAAATCGACATTTGATTGGATTGCGCAAAAGTTGCCACTTTTACGAATGATAAGAATTAATTTATGTGGTTTTTATTTTATATTTTACTAGTAATGGCGGTGATCTGCGATTTTTAGCGGGACTGCGATATTGTGGCAGACACTTTTTTGGGATCATTGGCATTTATACAGCCATCAGTTCTATGAAAATGCACTCATTACTGTGTAAATGCCATTGGCAGTGAAGGGGTTAACCTGGAGGGGGTGCTCTAAGGGTTAACTGTGTTCCCTCAGTGTGTTCTAACTGTATGGGGGCTGCGCTGGCAGGGGGAGGGGAGTGATCAAGGCTTCCATATACAGGAAGCCTGTGATCACATCCCTACCCCCTCTGTCAGAACGGAGATCCGTGTTTACATACATGGACCTCCGTTCTCTCACTGCGGGGGAGCCATCGTGGGTAGCCAGTGGTGAGTCTGCCCTAGCCGCACCCTGGCCCCCTCGGAACTTGTTATCGCAGCCGCCGTCAGGTGGGCATGTGGTTAAAGAAAAAAGATTTTTTTTTTAAAAAGGTAAGCGCCTGCAAACTAAACGGTCCTAGATGCGAGTTACCGCGTTTAGCAGCGTTTCAAATGCCTCTGAACTGGCGTCTGAACCCATTTTTTTACGTTCCAAAAAAAGCCTTTAAACTCAACTGCCTGGAAACGACCTTAAATAACCCTGTGTAAATGTACCGATAAGATAACAAAGGAAAGTTCAGGGGCAGCCAAAAAAAAACGCCCAAATGCCTAAAAATGTCCGTTTACCAGCAGCAGTGTAAATGAGGCCTAACAGAATAAAAATAGTTAATGAAAAGGAAAAACAGGTAAGTCAAGCATTTAAAATTAGTAGTGCATCGAAATTTTGGCGGCTAAAAGAAAAAAAGGTGCAGACAATGGCACCGAAAAGGGGGTGGTCCCCCCCGGGTGCCACACAATGCAGGGGTATCATCCTGGTGCTCCCATGTCAGAGTCCTTCCCTCCCTCCTCCTTTCCTTTTTTTGTTTGTCCCCCAGAGCGGCGATCTCCCGCTGTGTTATGGAGCTTTAATATGAAATGTTCGGCAGCCCCTGTAAAAGTCCTGCCTCCTAGACCGGCTCCTGTGATAGATGGCACACTGATCCAATGCTGGGAAATTGAATCAGTGTGACGTGTATCATAGGAGCCGGTCTAGAAGACGGGACTGTGTTATAGCGGCCGCCGGGCCTGGGCAATTCAAATCCAAGTTCAGTGACACAGCAGGGGATCGCCGTTCGGTGTGATCCAGGCACTAATGAGGATGCATCCGATGGGCACTTGCGAAGCTGCATCTGATGGGCACCGATTAGGCTGCATTTATCTCTTGTATCAGGTCTGCAGTCTCTGACCATCTCCTGTATCATATCTGCAGTCAAGGACCATCTCCTGTATAATGTCTGCAGTCTCTGACCAGCTCCTGTATCATGTCTGCAGTCAAGGACCATCTCCTGTATCATGTCTACAGTCAAGGACCATCTCCTGTCTCATGTCTGCAGTCAAGGACCATCTCCTGTATCATGTCTGTAGTCTCTGACCAGATCCTGTATCATGTCTGCTAGAGGTGCACCGAATTGAAATGTTGCTAATACTATTAGCAATATATTTAAGTAAGAGATTGCAGACATGATACAGGAGATGGTTAGAGACTGAGGGGGGCATCATACAAGAGATGGTCAGAGACTGCAGACTGCATTTTTCTTGAGCTTTTTTTGCACCAAAGGAGCCAATAATGGCCAACAATAAATTCATATTAATTAAAAAGACAAATATAATAAAAATATATATAAAAATATAAATATTTTTTAAAAACTGTCATTTTTGGTTTTCAGCTAAGTGCATCCTGCATTTTCGGTACCAACATTTCCATTCGGTGCACCTATACTTAATATGCTTGATTTTTTTCTGTGATTTTTGCCTTAATTTTTCATTATTTTTTTAATTTAAATTGGTGACAGTTTCTCTTTCAAAATTCCAACATTTTGTAAAACCATGTTTCTCCCTATAGACTATAATCTACTTACCAGCACCGTGCTACATTGCGAACTGTATAACCACCTCCTCCAAGAACTAGTAAAGGAATATTGAAACTTTTCACATATTGAACACAATCCCTACAGAAAAAAAAATAAGAGTTAAGACAGAACCTCCATAAATGGTTATAAAAGGTTTAGGAATAATTAAATCAACTAAAGCTAAAGGGATTTATATGCACATAAAAGAGGAGAAAAAAAAATAAGCGTGAAACATGCAAAACAAACTCTGGGGTAATAAAGTATGTGTGTGGCAACTGTTTACTATTAAACATATCTAGGTAAAAACTGTAAACTGAACTTAGTATAATACTAGCCATATACCAGTCAAATAAAAGCCACGTACCAGTAGAAAAACGAACACACGGTTGTGAGAGCAAATTAGATTACTATCATGTAATGACTGAATTTCGAACAATAAATCGTTCAATGGACATAAATTAATCCGTTTCTAGTTCAAGTTTTGCTTATGGGTCACATAGGCACAGTACCAACAGTTCAATTTTTAATGGGCGAGAAACACACATTAGCCTTTCAATTTATCGTCTATTCGGCAGAAGTTTTCCAAACTTAGTGCCCATTACCTGGACGAGAAATGAACAAATTGTCCAAATGACAGATTTTCGAACGATTTTTCATCTAGTGTATGGCCAGCTTTAGGACTCATTCATATTGGTACAAATGAGTGTACACTGTGAAAATTAAGCTCCAGGAGCGAGATGTGTTTGTGCACAGCTGCCAGTACAAATCAATGATAGACTGCTGCTGTACACATGACACTGTATACATGAACACTTACAGTGAGGGAGTGAGTTTGCCCACTGACAAAGAAATGATCAGCCTATAATTTTAATGGTAGGTTTATTTTAACAGTTATAGACAACAAAAAAAAATCCAGAAAAACGCATTTAAAAAATAATTATTAATTAATTTGCATTTTAATGAGTGAAATAATTATTTGACCCCATCACAAAACATGACTTAGAACTTGGTGGCAAAACTCTTGTTGGCAATCACAGAGGTCAGACGTTTCTTGTAGTTGGCAACCAGGTTTGCACACATCTCAGGAGGGATTTTGTCCCACTCCTCTTAGCTGATCCCAAGTCATAAAGGTTTTGAGGCTGACGTTTGGCAACTCCAACCTTAAACTCCCTCAACATATTTTCTATGGATTTAAGGTCTGCAGACTGGCTAGGCCACTCCAGGACCTTAATGTGCTTCTTCTTGAGCCACGGCTTTGTTGCCTTGACCGTGTGTTTTGGGTCATTGCCATGCTGGAATACCCATCCACAACCCATTTTCAATGCCCTGGCTAAGGGAAGGAGGTTCTCATCCAAGATTTGACAGTACATGGTCCCATGCATTGCCCTTTTCATGTGGTGAAGTTGTCCTGTCCCATTAGCAGAAAAACACTCCCAAAGCATAATGTTTCCAACTCCATGTTTGACGGTGGGGATGGTGTTCTTGGGGTCATAGGCAGCATTCCTCCTCCTCCAAACACGGTGAGTTGAGTTGATGCCAAAGAGCTTGACTTTCACCCAGCTCTTCTCTGAATCATTCAAATGTTCATTAGCAAACTTCAGACGGGCCTGTACATGCGCTTTCTTGAGCAGGAGGACCTTGTGGGCGTTGCAGGATTTCATCACATGGCGTAGTGTGTTATCAATTGTTTTCTTGGTGGCTATGGTCCCAGCTGCCTTGGGATTGACAAGATTTTCCTGTGTAGTTCTGGGCTGATTGCTCTCTGTTCTCATGATCATTGAAACTCCAGAAGGTGAGATCTTGCATGGAGCCCCAGACCGAGGGAGATTGACAGTTATTTTGTGTTTCTTCCATTTGCGAATAATCGCACCAAATATTGTCACCCTTTGTGCAACACAAATAATTAAACCACGCCTTTAAAGTGCAAACAAATACAGAACCTGTAATAATAATGTGGCCATATGATACTAAAAGTACATATACAATAAGTAGTGCAATAATTCTGAAAAAAAGTATTCCTGAAAAATAATCAGCAATAGCTATAAAGTGACCATGCACATATAAAGAAAAAATTTCATATTAAATGTCCATATTATGCTCAGTATAAAGCTCTAATAATACAATGTGGCAGCAGCAAAGTTCCTTGGTATCCAATTCTGGTAATTAAGCGACCAGCCAAAAAGAAGGAAGTAGAGATGAAAGACTTCCACCAACAAATGAGGCACCAGTGCTCACATACTGCTTACCAAATGTCCAGGATCCCTATGACAGGGATCAAGCACGCCTGTGTATAACCAAAAACCGACCTTCACCACAGGATAATGTGTGGCATCCACTGAAGGGAAGGGGGGCACACTAGTGACACATCCTACTCACCAAAACTCCAGGATCCCTATCAGGGGGATCAAACACGCCTGATCTGATCAGTAGGTATGGTCAGCTGATAGCAGTCCTGGTCAGGAGCGCTGATGGTTTATGCAGATGTAGTATCCACCAACTATTGTCACCCTTTCACCAATCTGCTTGGCGATAGTCTTGTAGCTCATTCCAGCCTTATGTAGGTCTACAATCTTGTCCCCGACATCCTTGGACAGCTCTTTGGTCTTGGCCATGATGGAGAGAATGGAATCTGATTGATTGATGCTTCTGTGAACAGGTATCTTTTATACAGGTAACAAGCTGAGCATAAGAGCACTCCCTTTAAGAGAGTGCTCCTAATCTCAGCTCATTATCTGTATAGAAGACACCTGGGAGCCAGAAATATTGCTGATTCATAGGTATCAAATACTTATTTCATTCATTAAAATGCAAATCCATTTTTTTCTTTGTTGTTATTCAGAGTCTCACTGTTAAAATAAACCTACCATTAAAATTATACACTGATCATTTCTTTGTCAGTGGGCAAATGTACAAAATCAGCAGGGGATCAAATACTTTTTCCCCTCACTGTATTTTTGTTTACAGGAGCAGATGAACGGTACTGGATGTTAACTGTCTATGTTCGGGGGTGCACATCTGTCCTCGTACGCATGTAAATTCTTGGACAAATGGTCATCAGCGTACAGCCGCAGCCTGTTATTGATTTACATAGGCAGCTGTACGCAAACACCTGTCACTTCAGTGTGAGTGAGCACTTAAAGTGATACTAAAGTCTTGCTTTATTTTGGTTAAAAATAACAAACGTGTTATACTTGCCTGCTCTGTGTAGTTGGTTTTGCACAGAGCAGCCTAGATCCTCCTCTTCTTGGGTCCCTCTTTGATGGTCCTGGCCCCTCCCTTCTGTTGAGTGCCAACAACCATCCAAACACCGATCCACGGCCCGCCCCTGCCCCCTTTTTTCTCCTCCTCACTGACTTTGATTGACAGCAGCAGTAGCCAATGGCACCACGCTGCTGTCTCAGGCGAGGAGGGGAGACCCGGACCGTAGAGTCACTGATCCAACATCGGTGGTCTAGATGGATCTCCGGTAAGTATGAGATAAAAAACCCTTCTGCCTTTACAATCACTAAGAATTCTCCAGGGAAATAGTTAAGGCTGGGTTCGTACTATGTGTGGTGAGGCTCGCAGCGCGGGGTATGGTGCGTCCCCGTTCACTGCTTCAGGTCTGAATGTTTGCCTGAATTCAGAACTGAAACAGAGCCAAAGATGCACAGGATGCTTCTGCTGTGCCCTCCGCGGCTGCCCCAGAGATGTGTGAACTGGCTCCATTGAGAGACGGTCACACACTCCTGTCATGCGAATTGGATGCGGAGAACCCCACATCCAATTGGCATAAGTGTGAAGCCAGCCTCAGTCTTTCTGCTAACTGTTAGAAGGGCAAAAAAATAAAAGCCCACAACACATCAACTTTCACGGGAGGGCTAATGGCTGTTTTAAGTATAAACCATCTGTAATTAGCAATGCGACAATAGACTGGTTGTTGAAGTACTGCCTTTGAAAGTCAAAGAAGTGAACTTATCTGCTTCAGCACAATTAGAAGGACTGAAACTTCATACAATGTTCAATTACGGTATGTATTAGAAAGCTGATCTGCTAGCTTTAATGTTTAGAAAAGAAAAACAATTATATATTTTTGGCTTACCAGTTCTTAGATGTGGTGGCTGCATTATATTTCTTTTTTAACACATTTTTTTCCTTTATTAAATGCCCAGTAAGCCTGTAAATATCACACCATGCACATGCATAGATTTATGATTTTTTATAAATCTAATAGGTTCTTCCATCCATCCTGACAGTGTAGATGGAGGAATCTCCCGTCGGCTCTAGCATTCAGTCACAAGAACTGCAGCTGTGTGAATACCTGAAGAGTGACAGTATCTGATAGCATGCAGTCAATGTTCAATCAACAATTTTCCACATGGCTTGAATTTTTAAATCAAAGTTTGTTGAGCCAGTTGGTGCTGGCATGGCCACCCACAAATGGAAATTAAGCCAATTCAGCAGGAATCGGCTAAAATAGGAGTCATGTATGACCAGCTTTAGTGTCTCTGTTGCTACTCTCACTTCTCTGCTGTCCACCAGACTAGACTTCTGCCTTTGTTCATCCCCATTACAGAGCAATTCATGGGATTAATAGTTTAAACAAGATAGAAAACATTGTTTTTTGATTGATTTGCAGCTCACATGAAGAGACAAGGACACAATGCATCTCTGGCAAGATCAACTGGTATTTCCTGTACTTGCTGAAAAAAGAAAAGTAATGCAGCCACCCATCTTAGGCTAGTAGACCTTTTTTTGTTTTTGAATTCATATATAACTTAAACAGCTTATAAGTCTATTGTCTCTCCTACTACTAGCGGTATTTACTGCCAAGGTAGTTCCGTTCCTTCAGGATCTTCTTGATCCCTTTTGTCCTAGAACTGGAAATGGTGGAAGAGCATGAAGGATTCAGTATGTGCAGATAAGAATGCTTACACTGGGTAACAATTCATATAATAGTTTGAAGAATCCTGATCAATATCAGGTGGTGCAAGCATATGCTATTAAAAACAACAGGACATAAAATACAAAAAAATAAATCTACTTTACCCATGTCCCCTTATACTCAAGTTAAAACATCCCAGTCGGTCACAGCCAAGCGAGTCAGCTCCACACTAGAAATAAGGAAAACATCCATATACACATACTGTGAATATTGCTGATTAAAGTGACCAGAAAAAGCAAACCGCCATCTCCCCTTTTCACATGCGCACAAAATATAAAATACTCAAGAATTGTAACAAGAGTGGGATCATCTGATTTACAAGCTCAAATTAAGTCATTCAGAAAAATGTATGTATGTATATATACAGTGGGGAAAATAATTATTTAATCCCCTGCTGATTTTGCCCACTTACAAAGAAATTAAGTGTATATAATTTTTTATCATAGGTGTATTTTAAATGATAGAGACAGAATATCAACCAAAAATCCAGAAAAAAACACATAAAACAAATGCTATAAATTATGTTGCAGTTCAGTGAGTAAAATAATTATTTAATCCCCAAGCAAAACATGACTTAGTATTTGGTGGAGAAACCCTTGTTGGCAAGCACAGAGGAATGACGTTTCTTGTAGTTGGTTACCAGGTTTTTACACATCTCAGGAGGGGTTTCGGGCCACTCTTGTTTACAGATCTTCTCTAATTTCTCTTAGTTCTTTAATTTCTTGGCGGTCTCTTAACAACTTCAGCTCCCTCCATAAATTTTCTATAGGATTAAGGTCTGGAGACTGGCTAGGCCACTCCATGACCTTAACGTGCTTCTTCTTGAGCCACTCCTTTGTTGCCTTGGCGATATGTTTTGGGTCATTGTCATGCTGGAAGACCCATCCACGACCCATTTTCAGTGTTCTGGCTGAGAGAAGGTGGTTCTCATCCAAGATTTACAATACCTGGCCCAGTCCATTGGTCCCGCCATGTGGCAAAGTCGGCCTGTACCTTTAGCAGAGAAACAGCCCCAAAGCATCATGTTTCCACCTCCATGCTCGACTGTAGGGATGGTGTTCTTCCTCCAAACACAGCCGAGGTAAAGGGTTATGGTCATATCTCCACCTACCATCAAAGTGGAAGTCCATGCTAAAACGAAAATCCCTGCATCTATAGACACCCACGATCTAACACTAACATATCTAGCCCTGTAAAGAAAAAAAGGAGTATACATACTTTTTCTGAAGGCGATCCAACCCGATCTCCACCGGCAGAAGCTCTGCAGAGGACATGGCCGACAATTGAAATGAATGGGGAGTGACGTCACCCATAGACTTACTATGGGGATTCCGTTTTCGGATGTGTCATCTGCACCCGCCTACACAGCAAAGCCACGGCTGATAGCTCAGCGTGGAATAAGGTCGAATCGCCTGCAGAAAAGGTATGTATACTGATTTTTTTCTTCACAGTGCTAGATATGTTAGTGTTAGATCGTGGGTGTCTATAGATGCAGGGATTGTAGTTTTACATGGACTTCTACTTTAATACCAAAGAGCTCAATTTTGGTCTTGTCTGACCAGAGCACTTTCTCTGAATCATTTAGATGTTCATTGGCAGGACTGCACATGTGCCTTCTTGAGGAGGGGGACTCGCCGTGTTTGGAGGAAGAAAAATGCTGACTTGACCTTAAAAACACCATCCCTACAGTAAAGCATGGAGGTGGAAACATTATTCTTTGGGGATGTTTCCCTGCAAAGGAAACAGACTCACTGTCGCATTGAGGGGCCAATGGATGGGGCCAGGTGCTGTAAAATCTTGGATGAGAACCTTCTTCCCTCAGCCAGAACACTGACGATGGGTCTTCCAGCATGACAATGACTCAAAGCATACTGCCAAGGCAACAAAGGAGTGGCTCAAGAAAAAGCACATTAAGGTCATGGAGTGGCCTAGTCAGTCTCCAGACCTTAATCCTATAGAAAATGTATGAAGGGAGCTGAAACTTTGAGTTGTCATGCAACAGCCAAGAAACCCTAAGGATTTAGAGAAGATTAGTAAAGAGAGTGGACCAAAATACCTCCAGAGATGTGTGCAAACCTGGTCAATAACTACAAAAAACATCTCACCTCTGTGCTTGCCAACAAGGGTTTCTCCACCAAGTACTAAGTCATGTTTTGCTTGGGGATAAAATACTTATTTTACTCACTGAACTGCAACTCAATTTATAACATTTGTATCATGTGTTTTTTTTCTGGATTTTTGGTTGATATTCTGCCTCCATTATTCAAAATACATCTATGATAAAAATTATAGACCCTTTATTTATTTGTAATTGGACAAACTTACAAAATCCTCAGGGGATCAATAATTAAATTTTCCCCACTGTGTGTGTGTGTGTGTGTGTGTGTGTGTGTGTGTGTGTGTGTGTGCGCGCACACACACTGTATCTCACAAAAGCGAGTACACCCCTCACATTTTTGTAAATGTGTTATTATATCTTTTCATGTGACAACACTGAAGAAATTACACTTTGCTACAATGTAAAGTAGTGAGTGTACAGCTTGTATAACAGTGTAAATTTGCTGTCCCCTCAAAATAACTCAACACTCAGCCATGAATTAACCACTTGCCGACCGCCCGCCGCAGCGTGACGGTGGTTCGTTATCGCGAACCGCCGTCACAGGATGGCGGCCACGATAACTAGCATTGTGAACGCAGGCGCGCTCACTGTGTTCGGGGGGAGCCAGGGAGCGGGTAGGGCGGACTTGATCGCCGCCGGCTACCCGCGATGACTCCCCCACACTGAAAGAACGGAGGTCCGTGTATGTAAACACGGACCTCCGTTCTGTTGAAGGGGGAAGGGCGATGATCACAGCCTTCCTGTAAGTGGAAGCTGTGATCATCCCCTTTCCCCAGCCAGAGCAGTCCCCACACAGTTAGAACACTGTTAACGCTTAGAGCGCCCCCTGCAGGTTAACCCCTTCACTGCCAATGGCATTTACACAGTAATCGGTGCATTTTTATAGCACTGATTGCTGTATAAATGCCAATGGTCCCAAAAAAGTGTCAAAATGGTCTGACATGTCCGCTGCAATATCGCAGTACCGCTAAAAATCACAGATCGCCGCCATTACTAGTAAAAAATAAAAAAAAATAAAAAACCCAGAAATTAATTCTCATCATCCGTAAACGCGGCAACTTTTGCGCAAGCCAATCAATAAACGCCGATTGCGATTTTTTTTTACCAAAAATATGAGGAAGAATATAAATCGAACAAAACCGATAGAAAAAAATGTTTTTTTATTATTTTTTTTTGGATTTGTATTTTAGCAAAAAGTAAGAAATTTGGGTTTTTTTGCAAAATTGTCGCTCTTCTTTTGTTTATAGCGGAGATCAGAAATGACGCAGAGGGGATCAAATACCACCAAAAGAAAGCTCTATTTGTGGGAAAAAAAGGACGCAAATTTCGTTTGGGTACAACGCCGCACGACCGCGCAATTGTCAGTTAAAGCGACGCAGTGCCGAATCGCAAAAAGGGCTCTGGTCCTAAAGTGGGAAATCCTTCCGGGACTGAAGTGGTTAATATCTAAGCCACTGGCAACAAAAGCAAGTACACCCCTAAGTGAAAATGTCCAAACTGGGCCCAAAGTGTCAATATTTTATGTGGCCACCATTATTTTCCAGCACTGCCTTAACCCTCTTGGGCATGGAGTTCACCAGAGCTTCACAGGTTGCCACTGGAGTCCTCTTCCACTCCTCCATGACGATATCACGGAGCTGGTGGATGTTAGAGACGTTGCAGGCTTCCGTTTGAGGATAGGATTTAGGTCTGGAGACACACACACTTGGCCAGTCTATCACCTTTACCCTCAGCTTCTTTAGGAAGGCAGTGGTAGTCTTGGAGGTGTGTTTGGGGTCATGATCATGTTGGAATACTGCCCTGCCCTGTAAAATATTTACAAAAATGTAAGGAGTGTACTCACCTTTTGTGAGCTACTGTAATAAATAAATATATATATATATATATATATATATATATATATATATATTTTTTTTTTTTTTCCCCGTGTCATTCCATTTTATTACACAATGTAATTTCTGAAATTATTTGTTTCCGTTTCTGTATGTATGGATTGCATGGGTTGTTGTCAACATGTGGTGAAAATGTCATGTCAAAAGCACCTTTAGAACTATTTTCACCTAGAAAAATTGTAGAGAAGTGTACACAGAGCTTCGCGTACATAGCTCAGTTACAGGGGCACACAGGCAGGAGAGACATGGTATGCCTCTTCTGCATTAAAAATTGTGCCTGTTTGCAATTTTTTTTTTTTTCCTGGCCCAACTTCCGCATTAACTTTATTGTAAAACTGACCAATTTTTTCAGTGCCATGATTGCAGATTTAGCCCCAACTATAAAATACTTTTTTTAAAATTAAACAAAAGAGCTTCCATGTTGTTACACCTTGAAGTGACTCAGTCAGGGGCACCTTTACTCAAAGCACACTCTGTAGAAGATAAAGCTCTAGAAATGTACCTTTTTTTCCCCCCAGACTGTTTGTTGAGAAACTGCTGCTTTATCTCTCTAGCTTCAGATGATATAGCACACTACCGGGTATATGGAATACCTGCTATTCTGTCACAAGCTGTGGTTCTTCCCCCTGGCTCATACATCACTGCGTGACATATGAGCCAATGGGAGAAACCACAACACGTGGCAGAAGTAACAGTTGAAAGGGTTGAATAGCCGTTGCTCCGGCAGCATGCTGTGGTTTCTCTTGTCAGCATAGATCCGCTAGTGATTGTACAAGCTAGAGAAGCAGGTATTCTGCTTATTCAGAAGTGTGAAATATCTGCTGCAGCTGGGGAGAACTGAAGCTGTGAAATTTCAACAAATAGGTTGCTGGAAAGATAAGTATGTATAGCCTTATATTATACGGGGAGTGCTTGCAGTAAGAATGAAGCATTGATTGATCCTTCAACTCAATATCTACATTAAGATACAGATACTTGGCATACATCAAGCGGTTTTATTATAAATAAAGTAAATATTTTTGAAAGCTAAGTTCACTGAACAAAGCTGAGGCTTGGAAGAATGTAAAAAGTGTGCGCACCAACAAGTGAATATACAATGTCTTTACCTGTAAAACAATACAGGTGGGCTGATAGAAATCTACCACTTGTTTAATGACAGGCTGGAAGAGATGTCTGTAACCTGTGAGCAGGAGAGAAAAAAAAAAGAAGTATAACTATAACCTATTAAATTAGAACTTGAAATGTAATGGCTAATGTAAGAAACTGGTTTAAAAACAAAAAAAAACAAACAGATACTGGAACATTGCATTACAGCAATGGTGGTCAACTGAATACATATAGGGGATCTTAGCTGTCCCTCAAAAACATGTCCACAAAGCTACACAAAAATTTAGAGCCCATTCAGATGGATACATCGATGTAACATGAGGTAAGAAGTTTGCTTGCGAATACTAACGCATTATATTGCAAAAACGCCAATTTTCACAGGTTTGTGATTGGTAAAACCCTGAATGACAATTGGCTCGCTTACACAAGCATTTTGCACAGTCATTCATGTCCTTTTATTTTTCTTTTAATGAATTGAATTAATGATGCTTTTTTATTATTGATTTTTTTTTTTTTGGTAGGGTCTGGAGCAGGACAGTGGAGACCTGATCCAGACTCCCCATGTGGCTTGCAGCAACAGATTACTTCTAATAGTGATCTATTGCTGGCTGAAACCAGACGACTACTGCAGGAGAGATATACCACTTCAGCGGAGGCAGGACAGAGCTGCATCATCTCTGCCTGAATTTAGAAACTGAAAGGATGTAGTTACATCACACGTTTCATAATTTTCTCTGTAAACACATTGCAGAATTGTTGTGGTTACAGTTCCTGCAACAAGCTAGCATATGAAGCACTCAGTAGCAGGAGCAGAGGCACAGGAGCTATGACTGATTCATAGACTGTGGCTGTCAGTGACAGCTGGTGGATTCAGTACTGAAGATGGCTGTGACCTGCAAGAGCTGCTGGCACTCTTTATACAGCCCTCTGTGTTTTTGACCTGAGAGCAGAGTGAGCCCCACCCTGAGCACTGGTGGGCCACATGCCATGCACAAATGCAGTAAAGTCATCAAATTGTTGAAGTACTGTAGACTATGAATTACTTACTTTGATCATCTATGCCATCTCTTAATGGCACGTTTAAACAGTAATATCTCCCACTTTCAGCTCCAACTTCATACATGTCACCTAAAATAATAAGAATGAAACTAATTAGTTTAACTCTCATATGGGGCGTCAGAGGTCACAATAAAATTTGACATTAAATGTAACAGTGCGTGCCTTGTTTCAATAGCAGTCAAGGGTGCACCAAACTAACAGTTTATAAAAAAAGTAGTGTAATACTACAAAAGGGAGAAGGTGTATGAGCAAGAACACTGTGAAACAGTTTTAAATATTTTTTAGCAACAAAGATGCAAGGTTGAAGAATCAATCACAGATAGAAAAAGAAGACAAACGTAATAATAAAAGCTAACAGCATTTTAGTAAAGCCACAATACTCAAAACTTCAAAGCTGAAGAAGTTTGAAAAGACAAATCTCCTTCAATTTATGGTGGGAACTAGATGGTTGAATTACCAACCAGTATGCGGGTGGAAGAAGAACTCTATTTGTAGGGGCGGAGCTTGGCAGCACATCGAGATGGCCGCATAGTTCTCCCTCTCTGCCAGCACAGGGAATCATCCTTAGCATAGGACCTGCCACAGCCGCGATTTCTATCCCCAATTCGACTGCTTGGCGTCTAGAGACCCCACAGACCACGACAGGGAAGAAAACTCAGCCATCGGAGCCGAGGAAACTCATAGATTTCTTCAGTGAGGCCCGACATACCACCAGACAAGATGGCGCCGGGGTCTCCAGTAGACCGGTGCCCCCAGCCTCACACCTCACCTCCTCCGAGGAAGGTACAGATGATATGGACTGTACTGCACCGCAGGGGAATAGATCCAGAGACAGCGCTAAGAGAGCTGCAGCATCCCCTCACGCTTCGCCTTCTCACCAAGGTCCAGTAAATACCTCACTTTCCACCAACCCCGCGAGGCTGCCTCGAACAAACTTTCTGACTCCGACCAAGAACACTCGGAATCGCCCGAACGCTCAGAATCGCTTGCCACTCTCCCGATTACTGACAATCCTGTGTCCGAAAACGTTCTCAAACACATGCTCCTATCCTTGCAAAAAGACTTGAGGAAGGACCTCAGAAAGGACATTAACCAAGCTGCCTCCCATATGCAACACCAGATTGATGATCTTGGTGATCGAACGGACAAACTCGAACTACTAAGCAACTACACTACTGCATACAACGAACTGGTGGATGCACACCAGCACCAAGCGGAACAACTACAACACATTACAGCGAAAATGGCAGACCTAGAGGACCACTCGCACAGGAATAACCTCAAAATTAGAGGCATTCCTGAGTCAGTTCCTCCTACGGAGCTCTCCCTTTACCTACAGCAATTCTTCAAGGCACTGGTCCCCTCCCTGTCAGCATTGGATCTTACAATCGACAGAGCCCACAGGATCTTTAAACCATCACACATCCCTGCACATAAACCACGGGACGTGTTGGCAAGACTACATTTTTTTCAAGCCAAGGACCGTATTATTGCCTCCACCAAGAACATAGCATCCTTCCCGGAACCATATACATCCCTTCTTCCCAGCTCTGTTCAACGACATCTCTGCTGCTACAGCACAACTACGCAAAGATCTCTCTCCAGTAACCTCTATTCTAAGGGAGCGTCACATTGTATATAAATGGGGATTCCCTACCAAACTCATCGTCACCCAAGGCAAAGCTGTGACCATCTACCACCTCAAGCAAGGTATAAAATAGCTTCAGAATTGGGGTCTGTCCCCCCCCCCAACTATGTCTACTCCACCTAAATCTACCTTCCCACAACATATCTGAGATGAAAGACACCACTCTAATAATACCTGATCTCCATCAGGTTCCTCCAATACCGCAGCTGTAACTCTGCTCCGTTTCACTAGCACTTCCCTGTGCTGAGCTTCTAAGCTAGTTCACCTGTTATTTTTTTTCTCCTTTTTCTATGTTGACAGTTCCTTATTTTTTCTTAGTTTAGAGTTATACTCTAACTGCTCATGGTACTCTCCACCCCGGAATACCGGTGTGCTATGCACACGATTTTGTATCTTTCTCTTCTCTCCCCACTTTCTCCCCTCTTTCCCTTCCCTATACCCATCCCCCTAACGGAGCTGGTGCAAACACGTTCTCTTTAACCACCATAACCTTTGGTATATTTGGTACATTAATTGTTATGTTATTCTATGCCTGGTAACGACACGGAGGGTCAAATTTTTCACGTTTCCATAGCAAAGCCTGACCCACAACCCCCTCATTCAACCCAAATGACATTGAAAATCCTTTCCTTAAACGCCAAAGGGCTCAATAGTCCTTTCGAGCATTCTCTCGTGTAGAAAGAAGCTCTCAGAGCGAAATGCGAAATCATTTGCATTCAAGAGACCCACCTCTAACCCACCGAAGTGCTCTCACTCTAAACTCTCCCATACATTTTTCTCCAATGCCGATTCCAAACGAAAAGGAGTCATGGTTGCCATTCGCGATTCAGCCTCCTTCCTCCTCCATTCCTTAGAAACGGACCCTAATGGTAGATACCTTATCCTTACATCGACCATTAATAACCATCGTATAACGTTAGTCGATATATACTCCCCAAATCTCCACCAAAATACCTTTTTCAAATCTTTATTCTCCAAACTCCAACTATACAGATCTAACCCCATCATTGCAGCACTAATCAAAACATGACCATTTGATTTGTGATAACCAGAGAACAGTACAATATGTTCAATAGGAGCTAACTAAAAAGTCAACCATAGTCTCTCCATACAATGTGCAATAAATAAATCCGTGACAGGGTTGTGTAAAGTTCTCAAAAAGTCCTTCACCACTCGTGAAAAAAAGGCATATATGGATGGCACTCCAATAGGTTCTAATGCACCTGCATGCAGTGCACCTTCACCACTTATGTTATGGTACTCTTACCAGATGTAAAGGGTATATACGCATGAGAATGTAATCATCAGGAACATATCCAATGGACCTCAGTACACCAGTATTGGCACCTCTGTATTGGACAACATTCCAAGACCATACGATATGTAATCCAGGAGGGCTCCGGAGTCCAAGGGGTAAATCCAATTACGGTCTCAAGATACCTTAAAGAGGAACATCATCAAAACCAGCAACAACACTAGTAGTGTTGTTGCTGGTTTTGATGATGTTCCTCTTTAAGGTATCTTGAGATTGCTCGGATATCTTGGATATGCTCATGATGATTACATTCTCATGCGTATATACCCTTTACATCTGGTAAGAGTACCTTAACATAAGTGTTGAAGGTGCACAGTGCATGGGGGTGCATTAGAACCTATTGGAGTGCCATCCATATATGCCTTTTTTTCACGAGTGGTGAAGGACTTTTTGAGAACTTTACACAACCCTGTCACGGATTTATTTATTGCACATTGAATGGAGAGACTATGGTTGACTTTTTTAGTTTGCTCCTCCTATTGAACATATTGTACTGTTCTCTGGTTATCACAAATCAAATGGGCATGTTTTGATTAGCGCTGCACTTTTGTTTTTGATGGTTCATTTACGCAATTTAGGAAGGTTGTTGTGCCAGCAGCTTTATATTTATATATTCAATTGTTTAGGTAGCGCAGTATTCTTTTTTCATCCTAACCCCATCATTATCTGTGGAGAGTTCAGTGAAGTTATCGAACCTGGTATAGACTGCACTAACCCCAAATGCAAATCATCCTCAATTCTACATTCCCTAATATCCCAAGAAGATCTCTTTGACCCTTGGAGTTGCACCCATGGAAACGAGGAAGATTTTACCTTCTACTCGGCTGCCCATATAGTGCATCTCAGACTTGATTTCTTTCTGGTAGACAAATTTACCCTTCAAAAAGTAATCTCTACATCCATAGGTCTAATCACTTGGTCAGATCACGCTCCCATAACTTTAGAGCTCTCCGCAACAACAAACAATAGCACTTTCTCCCCATGGAGACTAAACCCCCACCTTCTGACCAAACCTGAGTATCAGAAACAAACCAACTCTGCCATCACAAACTGTTTTGAACTGAACACTGGAACAGTATCTGATCCCATAATACTGTGGAACAGCCACAAAGCATACATAAGGGGACTCAGCAAAATTGCGGCCCACGAGAAACGGACACGCCTGCTTTCCATCACACAACTCACATCTCAAATACACACCTCAGAAACCCTGAACAAAAAAAAAAAAAAAAAAAACTGACCCCGTCACCTCAAAAAATCCACAACCCTTCTGAAATCGCAACCCAGTTTAGGAAATTTTATGCATCCCTATACAACCTACGGGACAACCCTGCCTCCCCGATACCGAATCCAGATATCCTAAAACAATTCTTAGAATCAATCAACCTTCCATCCCTCTCAGAATCTCAACTATCGAAACTTTTAGCCTCAGTTACTTCAAGTGAAATAGCCAAAACCATTAAGTCACTACTGCTTCATAAATCTCCAGGCCCTGATGGTTATATAAATTAATATTATAACCTTTTTTCCAATCAATTAACACCCTACTTAACCACTTGCTTACTGGGCACTTAAACCCCCCTTCTGCCCAGACCAATTTTAGGCTTTCAGTTGTCGCATTTTGAATGACAATTGTGCGGTCCTGCGACGTTGTACCCAAACAAAATTGTTATTTTTTTCCCACAAATAAAGCTTTCTTTTGGTGGTATTTGGTCACCTCTGCGGTTTTCATTTTTTGCGCTATAACCAAAGAGCGAACAATATTTTTTACTTTCTGCTATAATACAAAAAAAAAAATTATTCATCGGGTTTGGCCAATTTATATTCTTCCACATATTTTTGGTAAAAAATAAAAATCGCAAATCGGTGTATATTGATTGGTTTGCGCAAAAGTTATCGCGTCTACAAACTATGGGAATTGATTTATGGCGTTTTTATTATTATTTATTTTTTTTTACTAGTAATGGCGGCGATCTGCGATTTTTATTGGGGCGGACATGTCACATTTTTGACACTTTTTTGGGACCAATGACATTTATACAGTGATCAGAAATGTAAATAGCCACTGATTACTGTATAAATGTCATTGGCAGTGAAGGGGTTAATACTAAGGGGGCAGTGAAGGGGTTAACTGTGTTCCCTGCATGTGTTCTAACTGTGGGGGCGGGGCTGGCTGGGACATAACAGATCTAACTGATCCCAGTGACAGGGATCAGTAGATCTGCTACGTCCTCCTTCACAGAACGGAGAACTGCCACGTTTACATCGGCGGTTCCCCGTTCTGCAACTCTGACAGGCAATCGCGGGTCTCGAGCGGAAATCCGTGGAGTCCGCCCGACCTGCAGGCACGCCCACGCAGCATGTGGTGGCCGCCGCTGAGTGCTCGCCGGGAGCGTGCACAGGGGACGACGTCCAAGGACATCATCCTGGAAATTCAGATCTGCGCTGGAGCCGTACTTCGGCAATAGCGCAGATCTGAAGGGGTTAACAAACATGTTCAATAAAATCATGGACACAGGTACTTGCCCCCCAAGAATTCCTAGAATCCACTATAGTTACTATCCCCAAACCGGTTAAAGCCCCAGATAACCCAGCGCACTACCGCCCCATATCCCTCCTTAATTCGGACACTAAACTAAACTATTCGCCAAAATTCTAGCCAACAGGATCTCCCAATACACTCCTCTACTCATACATTCTGATCAAGTTGGGTTCGTCCCTGGTCGCCAGACTGCTGATGGCACCCGTCGCTCAATCAACCTTAACCAATGGGCCGAACACCACCATATTCCTGCTCTAACAATTTCTCTTGATGCTGAAAAAGCATTTGATAGAGTCCATACATGACCGAGGTGTTGCGAAGGTTTGGCTTCCTGGGACGAATCCTATCGGCTATCACCGCCTTGTATACATGCCCTTCGGCTAAGGTTTGGACCTCAGACTGTCACCCTCCTTTCACATTACAAATGGAATGAGGCAGGGCTGCCCCCTCTCCCCAATTATATTCTCCCTCATCATGAACCCTTAGCGGAAAATATTCGATCCAACCCCTCAATTTCTGGCATACAAATAGGAAACACCCAACATAAAATTGGCTTATACACAGACGATGTAATAATTTTCCTTACAGATCCTCTCCAATCTATACCCTCCTTAATCCAACTACTAGAACACTTTGGGACACTCTCCTTCTATAAACTAAACCACAATAAATGCCAAATGCTCCCCATCAACCTAACCCCTCTCACCAAACACCACATAACGGGGCTTGTCCCTTTCTCGTGGGCTCCATCAGCTTCCCTCCAGTACTTAGGGATCCAATTATCTTCACCTAGCTCAAAAATCTTCCACACCGCCTTCACCAAGTTACCATCAAAAATCACTAATCTCTCCTCCTCCATCCAGAAACTCATCTTCCTGGGCAGGTCACATAGCCCTAGCCAAAATGGTTATACTACCCCACATCCTATATCTATTAAGAGCCCTCCCTGTACCTTTTCTCTCAACCCATCTGCAGAAACTTCAGTCCATCATCAACAACTTGATATGGCAAGGAAGGCGCCCTAGATTTAAATTGGCATATCTTCTCCGCCCTATCAAGCTTAATGGAATGGGAGCCTGAATAAATCTCTATATTACAAAGCTAACATAGTAAATCATACACGCGCATGGTGGACTCCTGACTCTTCTCCAACCAGACATGAAATTGACAAAGAGGTCCTGCAACATGATCTTAAAGCCTATCTAGGAGCCCTAATTCTTCACCCGCATCCTCAAACATTTTTTAGACACTTTCAACGCCATCCACAAAGTATGGTCCTCACTAAGGAACAAAGCAACCTCCTTATCCCCTAAAACTCTGGACAATATTCCAATATCATCCTTGGAGATACGAATACCTGTCTTATCTACCCATACATGGGTATCAGCCAGAATTACCACTGAGGGACAACTGTACTCCCAAAGCGCTTTCCGCTCCTTCCAAGAACTGGAATGACTACGTACTTCATTCTATCAATACCTACAAATCCGTCATGCCTTAAAGGGCATACAAATCAGCAACTCAGACTCTTTGAGCCCCATTTTAAACATAATCAGATCACCTTCAAACCTGGACAAAGGGCTGGGACCTATTTATCTTTCCCGGTCTACTCCAACACAACCAGACAAACCAAAACCACTACTAAAATGGGAAGCAACGCTCTCTTTCTCATTGACCCTTGAACAATGGCAAACAGCTCAAACCCTTCCAAGGAAACATTCCAAATGTGTCTCGCATTGGGGAAACTACACAAAAATTGTCCTACCACTGGTACCTTACTCCACAGAAACTAGCAAGAATTTACTCTAATCAGTCCCCCTTATGCTGGAGGAATTGCAGTCTTCCTGGTTCACTCTTCCACATATGGTGGCAAGGCCCCGTCATTCAACCCCTATGGAATCAACTCTTTAAATTGATATCCACAACCATCATCCAGAATCTATCGTCGGATCTAAAAATAGCCTTACTAGGAACAGGCATGGACTCATGGCCATACAAATACCATGCTATTCTCACCCACTTCTTTATAGCAGCATAGAAAAGGAATAAACCCCCTCTGGGACTTTAACCAGGAAGACCAACTCCCCAAGAAGAGAAGACTATGCATAAAAAATAACATTTATTGGTATTAAGAACAGACCATCCAAACATGGTGATGGTTCAAAAATGGACACATGGACAGGAAGCAAAGAAACAGACAAAAATTAACAAAAAAACACACACACATGAAATGATGATGACAATAAAAAAAGAGACCACTGATCTGCCAAACAAAGGCAGAAAAAGAACCCAACGCGTGTTTCAATGTATGCATGGATATCTTCCTCAAGGTAGGTGGTCGAAATGTTTAAAAACTCCTCCTCAAATCCTGCAGGATACTCCGAGATCTTTTTTGGAGGGGTCAAATAAACCCTCTACGTCTCCCATACATAGGGATATAGATCAATCGGCAGACGAATAGATGCAAGAAAATCTACGGCCAAGTAAAAAAATGGCTGACAGAGTATCCACGTAGTGGAGATAGAACAAAGACTGGGCCAGTGGACAGGTATAGGAGTAGTATGCTCAGTTCAAGATAGTGAAAAGAGGCGAATCAAGACACTGGAGGGTAGTATGCAGAAAAACACATGGCGCTAGAAACGCTCAATGTCCGGTATCCATCAAGGAAGTAACCCTAAAGGGAAACCAAGCCAGGGTACTATAAATGAACCCACCCAAGTGGGGAAAGGTAATACATCTTGTATTCACAGAGCGTAAAACAAATGTCCGTAGTGTATCCACTGTGAAGGGCCCAGCACGGTGGATACACTACGGACGTTTGTTTTACGCTCGGTGAATACAAGATGTATTACCTTTCCCCACTTGGGTGGGTTCATTTATAGTACCCTGGCTTGGTTTCCCTTTGGTGTTACTTTCTTGATGGATACCTGACATTGAGCGTGTCTAGCACCATGTGTTTTTCTGCATACTACCATCCAGTGTCTTGATTCGCCTCTTTTCACCATCTTGAACTGAGCATACTACTCATATACCTGTCCACTGGCCCAGTCTTTGCTCTATCTCCACTACATGGATACTCTGTCAGCCATTTTTTTACTTGGCCGTAGATTTTCTTGCATCTATTCGTCTGCCGATTGGTCTATATCCCTATGTATGGGAGACGTAGAGGGTTTTTTCTGTAAGCCCTCCAAAAAAGATCTCCGAGTATCCTGCAAGATTTGAGGCGTTGTTTTTAAACATTTCGACCACCTACCCCTGAGGAATATATCCATTCAAACATCGAAACGTGTTGGGTTCTTTTTCTGCCTTTGTTTGGCAGATCAGTGGTCTTTTTTTATTGTCATCATCATTTCATGTGTATGTTTTTTGGTTAATTTTTGTCTGTTTCTTTGTTTACTGTCCATGTGTCCATTTTTGAACCATCACCATGTTTGGATGGTCTGCTCTTAATAATACCAATAAATGTTATTTTTTATGCATATACTTCTCTTCTTGGTGAGTTGGTCTTCCCGGTTAAAGTCCCAGAGGGGGTTTATTCCTTTTCTATATTCAATATTCAGGATGGGGATAGATACACTCCAATCTTTGCTTTGACACATAACTGACTGCCAAAGAAATAAACCCTCTATCTTTATAGCAGAAAGACTATTCATATCACGCAAATGGAAAACCTCAACCCCACCAACCCTTAACGAGGTGATTCATACTCTTAATGATCATGCTCAGCAGGAATATTCTTTTGCAAAAGCTCACCTCCTACACTGAAAATTTCTACGAGACTGGCACGTGTGGTTATCACATTCACAATGCTCTCTTCAAACCTAGAGCAGTCTAAACCCTTTGGATAAACTCATATTCTATGACCCCCTCCTCTTCTCTCCTATCTTTCAGGGCCTTACAACAACTATATGTTAAAACCATCTCTAACACCCTAGTTACATACCTGTTCAAGAACGTGCCTTAATGAAACTGAAATATAGGAACACCTAGCCCAAGGCACAGTTTGCTCCCAGTAGGGGTGTCTGGGCATCATCTCCACTAATTATCCTCACTTGATTCACAATTAGGTGTTCACGCAATAGTTGCATTAAGAGGATGTTCTTACTACTACCATTGTTTGTCTTACATTGTAATGACCTCATATGACACAGTATTTGTAACCTCCTCTGTATTTCTTTTACACAATTTAAGAAAAACTTATTGAAACTAAAAAAAAAATAAAAAAAAAAAGAACTAATCTGTATTCTGAGCATGCTTGGATAAAAAGAGCTGCAGGTCCCATAGACTCCAATATTATGGTCATATCTCCACCTCCCTCTGCTCCTTAGCATTAAAGTGGAGGTCCATGCTAAAACATCCCTGCATCTCTAGACACCCACATTCTAACACTAACCTATCTAACCCTGTGAAGAAAAAAATCAGCATACATACCTTTTCTGAAGGCGATCCGACCCGGTCTCCAGTAGACACGGCCAGCAACGGCTGTGAAATGAATGGGGAGTGACATCACCCATAGACTTACTATATACATTGTCGGGCGTGTCCTCTGCACCAGCCTCCACAGCAAAGCCTCAGGTGACAGCTCAGCATGGGATCGGGTCGGATCGCCTGCAGAAAAGGTATGTATACGGATTTTTTCTTCACAGGGCTAGACAGGTTAGTGTTAGAATGTGGGTGTCTATAGATGCAGGGATTTTAGTTTTAACATGAACTTCTACTTTAACATAAAACATGATTTCAGAATTGCCAGGAGGAGAGGAAGGCAGTGATATGATCCTAGCCCTGGAATACATTGGATCTGCAGCTCTTAAATCCTGAGTGGGCATGGAAGCACTGACGGAGCTGTACTTTCACCTGCATGTAAACAGGAAGAATGCTGGCAGGAAGAATGCTGGGTGAAGAAGGTGGTGTACACATTATGGCAGGAAGCTTTACAGTACACGGCAGTTCATGAACGTAAATCCATTAGATTAAGTGTGGGCTTAAAAGCTAAAATATATGAATTATTTGCATTTCATTGTTATACTGGTCTAGCGATCAATGTGGAAGCTGAATATCATTGTAGTAGCCGACGCTACTACAGTGACAGCAGCGATCTTTCAGGTCCTGTGCCAAGCGGCTTTCCTTTTGTACAAAATAACTTGTATTTTTTTTCAAAACCTCTTTTCGACCTTCTAGGGCAAGTTTGCAGTATGATCATAAAGACTGGAAATAAAAATGACATGTATATAACATGTTGGATGCACATACAACTGACCCATTACCACCAGCAATACCAGGCATTTATTAGTTAAGTAAAAGTTACAACATTTTCCTTTATTTCAGTAGCCACAACACATATGTACCTTTATATCTGTTAACCAACTGATTCAAGAAGTAGACAAAGATGTTACCTGTCCCAGGGAAGAAATAGTTGCCATACTTGTGAAATGAGACTGTCATGACTCTGTCGGTTAGATAAAAAGCTTCCTGTACTCCATCTCCATGATGGATGTCAATATCGATATAGAGGACCCGTGGATGATACCTGGCGAACAAGAGATCATTTAGAAGACCCTCCTGTATACCAGCCATTATGCTTCATATGAAACCTTTACAAATATATAGGCTGGCATTGCTGACTTCACTCTAAAAAATGTTATCTCCCTGGATTTCTTTGGCTTCAATACTTTTGAAAGCAATGGCTCAGAACAATCAGCTTGAAGTCAGAACTAATGATTTGTAAACTTTTTTTTTCCCTAGGTGACTGGCTCAGAAAGTACTAAAATCAGTGGATCAGCATCACAGCCAGGTAACTAGCATTTTCACCAGGGACCAATAAACAGCATAGTGTACAGTGGCTAGCTGTAGGAGTGCACAGAAAACAAGTGTGAAATGGGCTTCATTATGAGAGGTCTAAACATTACTGGATATGATTTCACAGGCAAGAGTTCGACCATTTATGAATGAACTGCGCTCTGTGCTGAAAGTTAAAGAGACAACTGTAATGGTTTGGGTACCTTTTTTAAGTTTGTGAAATTCTCTAAACTGATGTTTAATATTTGCTTTTTTTATCTTTACAAAATACATTACTAAATGTATTTACATGTATCTGGCCAAAATTAAAAATAGTTTTAAAAATTGTTTTTTTTTAGTCCTGACCATAAAGACCCATCCAAATGGGCACCAAGGCCATAGTCGATGAATGAGCCGTGGGTTTATGTGGCTTCAGCTGCCAGGTGCTGTGAGCAGGCAGCCCATTAAAGGATATGGGGATACAGCAACATCACGGACACATTTGCTTGTTCCAATCTGACAGTCCTACGGATTAATGTGAGCAGCCCTGAATGCAGACCGCGGGTTTGGGGACACTCAACAGTACATACACCTGTCATATTAGTTAGAGTGGCTGTGCATGTGCACTTGTTGTGCCCTCCATACACTTACATGTGCTGCCTGGAGGCAGCAACTTGCAGCTCAATCTGTATAAACACACAGCCCATTCACAGGATACAGGCTTCAGCATCCATGTGAATGAGGCCCAATAAAGAAAATGTGTAAAAACAACTGCCATACATTCCCCTTAACAACTAAGGCTTTTTATATTTATGCTACCTCATGATTTCCAGACCTATAAAATGAGTATTCAACACAGTTAACAAGAATATTCCCATTTGAAAAAAACAACTAGATTAAAGTGTAACAGATGGACTAGACAGACAAAGATGGGGTTTATTTTAAAGTGTAAATTCACTCTTAAAGAAAATCTGTAAGGTGAACTTACACTGGACCCCCTCCCCATCGCACCCAGTCCCGCTGACCTGGAGCCCGGTGATCTCCTGCACTGACACATTGGATCATCGATTTACCGGTTCGGGGATTTAAAATTCCCGCGGCTTACTCTCTTTTTCTAACCCGCTGACAGGACTGGCTACATGGCCTCGGATTGGTCAGCGCCGACCAATTAGAATGCCTCCTATACGTACCTCTTACGAGGTATATTTAGGAGATTAAGCCGAGGGGATTTCTAAGCCCTGGACCAGTAAATTGGCTTTACAAAGTCTCCTAGCGGGTGATCGCCGGGCTTCAGTTCAGCGGGACGGGGGGTTAATGAGGAGGGGGTCCAGTGTAAGTTCACCTTACAGATGTTTCTGTAAAGGTGAACTTACCCTTTAAGCATATTTTAGTTTCTTGAAATAGTTACAATGATCCCCAAGACAAGAAACCGTCACCGAAAGAAAACAGCCAGCCCTCGGTCAGTAGCAAATAAGATGGTAAAATAAATAAAATTTAAGATAAATAATAACACTTCAAAAGGTAGTGTAGTCTGCAGATATCACTCGCCCATCAGTTCTAAGTGTAAATGTAGCATGATGTTGCAGAAATCGTGGATATCTTTCCTATACACTGGGCACTTCGAAACTAAACTGAAAATAGCTTTACTTAACTTGCTATAAGCACAATGAACAAAATCACTGCAACAGCTGATAAAGATTTCATGCATACTGCTGAACTGGTGTTTGAAGATTAAAACCTAACTTTAATTAGCGCTCAATTTATTTTAATCAAAGTAATTTCACAGTCCAGACATACCGGCTCAGCTAATGCTTAGATCTATTAACCATAAAAATAATGTAATAATTTCATATATGCTCTCATAAGATTTTAGTTTTAGCTGAAATATATTTCCTAAAAGTAAGTGTCCCAGTTTTCCTAGACCAACCGTAGAAGCTAAACTATAGGAGCTGCAGGAAATAAAGACAAGAGTTGTCCATTGCAAGTCAACGAGATACCTTCAACCTTGCTTTAGATCATCTTTTTTTAATCTGCAAGTAGAGTGGGGAAGGCTTAGAATCTCTGTAGGGCTTAAAATGCTCTGAAGATTTCCCCTTACTTTCAGCTCTATCTGATATCTATCCCCTAAACAGAATTTAGGTGGAATTTCCCCATTGGCTACATATAACACAGTGACAACCTGACAGGAGTTCTAGATCAGCTCAACCATGATACATTAATCCTGGGGGTTCCCTCAGAGGTTGATGAAGGTTTCTTCCCTCAGGAACCACTTACATCAACAGCCTTTGAAGATGTCTTGGGTTGGGGGTTCAGTATTCCCACTGACCATAATTATAAGAGGGCCTTTCTCACACTCACCACCAATGTAAGGGGGCATTTTTCCACAGACCACCAATGTAAAGGGGGGGGGGGGGGGCTACAAATGTACAATCTGCATGTTTTAGGACCACAATTATTATTTCTTATAGTCCATAATAATTACTGCATGTAATGATGTCATATAAAGCAGGGGTGTTAAAAAATATCTACTCTGGGTGTCAAATATGCAAAGTTCTTTATTTCTTTCATTTATTATCATATCTATAACATTTCTAATGTATCGTGAGCTGTAAATCAAATACCTTAGCAGTTCCCTGAGACGTGAAAATTATTTCAATGGTTTCTTCGTGTTAAAAAGGCTGTTCTAGACCAGAGCAGACATGTTTTTACCCCAAAATGTTGGCCATTTGTGAATAAATTAAGCTGTTTTGACGCTCCTTCTGTTGGTTAAAGCTATGGGTGATGTTCCTGGGTACCCATTGGAAGGTAGTCCTAGTTGCATATGAAATACCAATCAGAGCCAATGAGCTCTTTGAATAACTGTCCTTTTCTCTACTCTGCATTGACGTCCCAGTGCCTATTGGATGTACTGCTTTGAAGAGATCACTTCTAGGAGTTGGTTGGAGACCTTCTGGTTTGTGTGTAATGAATTAGCTAAAGCCACAAAACCTTTGTAGGTCTGAGCTTTAAAAGTGAGTCTGTAATCAAGCAAAATACCTGTGAGAAGTCTAAGATGGAAGCTACTACACCCCCTTCATGATGCACATAACTTATAAGACTTGAAGCCGAACCTATTCAGATGAGTGATACCACCACCCTAAAACCATAATGCAGTTCATGGCACGATGAATGCCAGTAACCATTTGAGGTTTTTTCACACATTAGTCCATTACAAAAGATGTACTTCAATTCATTTGAAACCCAAAATTATGCTACATATATATGTGAATAAAAAGAGGAGAAAAAAAATGTAAAGCCTTACTTGAGAAGCTCCAAAATACCTATCACAATGTCATTGACGTAACAGAATCCAGAAGCCTGTAAAAAAAAACATCTGTAAAAATGATATATAATATATAGTACAGAGTAGTGAGCATGCACCTGATTTACTATAGTATGAAGTTAGGTTAAGTAAATTTGTGTTTGTATTAAATATCCAATTATGTCAAAAGAAACTTGGGGATTTTCAAATGTATGCTCATTTTATCTTACATTAAACTTTAGTAAACCAGGTCCTAAATATGCAGTTTAAAGGAACAGACCATCCAAAACTAACATTAACATATTAGCAAATACATTTGTTCAATTGTCTCACTACCTTCTAATTTTAAACCCACAGCTTTCTCTTTAGCATTTATTTTCCACTAATTTCTCTTTCACTCCACATACAAATGTAGCCTGTACATGGATATGAGGAAGGTACACGAGCAGTCAGTGCAGCTCAAAGCACTCAGAATTTGTTAACTGGTGAAAGACATTTTTATAGTACCTACTGAAAATTGATCATATCCATTTTTTATTTACTCATCTGACCAGTATAAAATGATAGGTGAACAAAGATTCATAATGGGAACATTTTATGAACATTTTGACTCATAATGTAAATATTTAATCTTTGGTAATCTTAATAACAGACAAAAAAAAAAAAATTGAAAGGTTAGGCAATTAGCCTATTAGGTATATTAGTACAGGTCATTGAGATTTGCTTAATATATAGTAAACTATTTTAAGATATCGGTGTTTCAAGAACATTTTATGTTTAGCGTGTGCAATGGCCGTGCATACTGGGCACACCACTAGCTGTGTGTATAGCAGCCATTTTGTTCAGGTCACAAGTCTCCCATGCCATCTTGTCATAAGAAGACACAGCAGCTTCAGTGACTAGTTAACAGACAGTAGGTCATAAATACCTTAGTTGGAATCCCTAGAATACTCTGTCTCTCGGTAGAATCCATCAGCCCAGTATATTCCATAACTTCTAAAATAACAATAGCACAGCCAGAATATAGACATAGTTACATTCCTCAGTTAATTTGTAACATTTCAAGTCCAGACACCCCTATGTCAGACCATATGGGGAAGCACTGGTACCCCTTATCCCTCCTAGGTAAAGTAGACATCTGAAATCTACCATATTTATTTCAACAAAAATTTCAAGCTGGATAAGAATCTGCTGGTAAGCAAACTGTAAATATTCAGAGATATGAATACTTATCGAAAACTGCATCTGGGAAGTGACCATGAACGTGGTGACATCCCAGCAGGATGGATAAAAATCAATTTTTAAAAAAAAAAAAATCAAAAATAAAATAATCAGATTTTCTTTCATTTAAATCTGATTTTTTTGATTTTTATCAAATTTAAATTTTAATAAAATGCTTTTGGAGCAAAAATCTATCTAAAGATAGTTTTCTATTTAAGATACATTAATACTTTATTCAGCATGAAATGGAGCTTAGTTATGTAGCATGAGGCTGTATATTCTGCAATATTTACATTTTTGGAAAACTCATTCAATGAATCCAAGCTCTGCAAGCTGAGATAACATGCACTGCATTGATGCATTTACACAATTTCACAGTAACCATGAAATAAAACAAAGTTCAGGAATATTCCTTTATCCCATTGTTTTGCAAATTTATTGACACTACAAACTGTATGATTGAATCGGTTCCGATATCGCTGTTTTACTAACCTGGCAGCTTATTATTCTAAATAGGAAACCTTTATTTTGTTTGCAAATATTAAAGATACTAACTACCAGCTAGAATAAGTCCTTGCATTTAAAGAGAACCTGTCACTTCAGATCCATCATGGCAGCGCCTGTTAGCGGGCATCCACTCACCTGCTGCCACCACATCCCTCACCTTCTTGTGTCACTGCCGCATCACCAGTCGTCCCATTAATGTGAATGAGACTGTCAGTGAGTCTACAGAAGGTCAGAGGAGGAGGAGGAGTCGCTGTGGGACAGAAATGACAGTTGCTCTTTAAAAATGATTTAAATCAAGCCTTTTTTACTAGTGATTTAAATCAACTTGATTTAAATCAAATCCACCCTGCATCCCAGCAACCACAATTTAGATCAGATGATTGGTCAGATGGTCTCTTGTCAACATCCCCCCTTGATGTGAAGAAAAGTGGAATGCATCCACATTAAGGCTACTTTCACATCGGGGCCGCCCAAGCGTTTGTGGTAAAGCGCCACTAGTTTTTGGAGGCACTTTACCGTCCTTTTAACCTCAAGAAGGGGTTAAAAGCACCCATGTAGCGGCGCTTCCAAAGCGATGTCCATTCATTCCAATAGGCAGGGGCGGTTTGGGAGCGCTGTATACACTGCTCCCAAACCACCCCAAAGATGCTGCTTGCAGGACTTTTTTACCGTCCCGCAAAGGGCACCACCCCAGTGTGAAAGCACTTAGACTTTTACACTGGGGTGGCAGGAGAGGCAGTGTTCAGGCGCTTTACAGGTGCTATTTTTAGCTCTAAAATGCCTGAAAACTGCCTCAGTGTGAAAGAGGTCTTAGAGAGTTCTCATGTACAATCAACAAGGAACACTGTCAAGTTTGAAAACCACTAACATCTTGCTCTTTGAATGAACACTGATACACACAAGGACACTGCAAGTTTTCTGCATTTTCTTTTATTCTCTGTTTTATTGTCTCATTATTGCTTTTAACACCCTTTTTCTGTAGATATTTAAAATTTTATTTGCACCAGTTTGACCTTTTCATTATTAAACCTCATTCTGAAAAGTGTTAACCTTGTCTTTAACTGTGCTATGCAAACTAAAAAATAATCCCTGTCTCTTGAAGAGTGCTACTGTATACAATAAATATTTGAAAATACCCATCATGTACCTGGTAGCAGAGCCCGATACGAGGAAGGCCTCTCTTACCCCTGTGACTCGGGGCCCCTGATAGTGTAGACAGGAGGCACGGGAGTGCAGAGTGGCACAAGTGCCTGTAAGTCTTGCTAGCAGCAGGGCAGGTGTCCTCGCTGGACAGGAGAAGTCGTCAGACGGCTTCAGCAAGCAGACAGGCAGCTAGTGCTGGGGACAGCAGTCAGAGTAGCAAGGTCAGGCAGGCCGGGTCATACACTGGCAGGATGGATCGGGTACAGGGCGCAGACAGAAGAATGGTCAGGAAACAGGACGGATTTTGAACCGATCAGTGGAACAGGAGTCAAAAGGAGCAGACAGAAGCGGAGGTAAGGGGACAAGCCGAGGTCGATGCAGGTGGAGTTCAGAGAATGGTAAAGACAAGCCGGATCAGTAACTGGAAGCATGGTACAGGTTCACAGGATAACAGGTTACACAGGAGGCTGAAGACCAAGCAGCACTGATCCTGAGCCCTGGCTGAGTTTAAATAGTCTGTTTAATGCCAGCATCTGTCACAGGGGCACGCAAGCACCGGCACACACGAGAATGTGAGACGGCTTGTGTGCGCACACAAGTTCACGCATATGTATTAGCCAGTGCCAAATTCTTGCGAGCACGAAAGGGAAATGTTTTACCTTGTGAAAAGAAGTTCATCCACAGAAGTTATCTTGTTTGTTGGCATGCTCATCCTGATTTTGTCCCGTCCCAATGGGCAGCTTCCAGATGCCCAACTGAACTAGTTTCTCAGGGTGAATTTTAAGAGAATCTGGTAACACCAACTCATAGGCAACATTATTGATTCTCTTCTTCACGGGAAATGGTCCCACATATTTAGGACCCAAATTTCCTAGACAGGCAGGCTAACTTCAAATTTGCTGTGGCCAACCATACCTGATCACCAAGTTGCCAGGATCAGTTCTCCCTGCCTCTTTTTATCAAAAGACCTTTTATTGTGCCATAGCCATTGTTTCTAGCAGCTGATTATTAGAGCTGGAGAAGTTCACCATATCTTGAATAGCCAGAATTGGACATTAACCACTTGCCGACCGCCGATCTGCATCTGACGGCGACAGAGCGGCTCTCCTGCGCAAAACGCCGTCATCTGACGGCGGCTGCCAGATCGCTCACTGTGTCCGGGGAGGGCCAGGGAGCAGGTGCGGCGGATTCGATCTCCGCCGGCTACCTGCGATGCCCCCCCCGGAGTGAAAGAACGGAGGTCCGTGTAAGTAAACACGGACCTCCGTTCTGTGAGAGGAGGAAGGGCTGTGATCACAGCCTTCCTCTACATGGAAGCTGTAATCGCTCCCCTTCCCCTGCTAGGGCAGCCCAAATACAGTTAGAACACGCCCAGGGAACACAGTTAACCCTTAGAGTGCCCCCTGCAGGTTAACCCCTTCACTGCCAATGGCATTTACACAGTAATCAGTGCATTTTTATAGCACTGATCGCTGTATAAATGCCAATGGTCCCAAAAAAGTGTCAAAATGTTCCGACATGTCCGCCCTAATATCGCAGTACCGCTAAAAATCGCAGATCGCCGCCATTACTAGTAAAAAATTAAAAAAAAATAAAAACCCCAGAAATGAATCATCCGTAAACGCGGCAACTTTTGCGCAAACCAATCAATAAACGCCGATTGCGATTTTTTTATCACAAATATGAGGAAGAATATAAATCGGGCAAAACCGATGAAAAAAAAATTTTTTTTTATATATTTTTTTTGGATTTGTATTTTAGCAAAAAGTAAGAAATTTGGGTTTTTTTGCAAAATTGTCGCTCTTTTGTTTATAGCGGCGATCAGAAATGACGCAGCGGTGATCAAATACCACCAAAAGAAAGCTCTATTTGTGGGGAAAAAAGGACGCAAATTTTGTTTGCGTACAACGTCGCATGACCGCGCAATTTTCAGTTAAAGCGACGCAGTGCCGAATCGCAAAAAGGGCTCTGGTCAGGAAGGGGGCAAATCCTTCCGGGGCTGAAGTGGTTAAGGAGCTGTGGTCCGGAATGAAGGGTGAAACCCATAGTTGGCAAAAAAAAAAAAAAACAGATTGCTTAATAGCAGAATGTTCAAAATTGTTATACGCAAACTTGGCTAAATGGTAGCAGTGACACCCAATCATCCTGCAAGAAAGATGAGAAGCATCGTAAATACTATTCCAGTGTCTGACTGGTTCTTTCAGTTTGACCATTGGTTTGCGGGTGGTATGCTGGAGGGGAACAACAGCTCGATCTTCGGGGTCTCACACAAAACTCTCCAAAAATTTAGAGGTAAAATGAACCCTGCAATCCGACACAATATTAACAGGAAATATATGGATCCCCAGAGATGCAGTGCTGTCAGTGACAGCTACCAATTCCTAAATAAAATATAATAAGAAAAACCCCTTGTTGTGGGACTTACAATATCTATATAAAAATTCATATTTTATTTATACAAATTGATAAAAAAAAGGGTATTAAAAACCATCATATAACTGATGTCAGATAGTAAACCTGTAGTTACAGAAACATGTGTTGCCAATATACATACATATACATATATATACATACATATTGTCTGGTTAAATTCCGCAATCCAACATATAGAAAAATTGGCCGACGCGTTTCAGGTCCTAGCCTTTCACCAGGGGCTTTGTGCAGAAAGTTTAATTGTTGTTTAACAATGAACTTGTCTAGCAATAAATAGATTTCTAATAGATTTATTGTGCAATTCATGCAGTTCTATTCACTATGTTGACACATAGGATGGCCTGACAACACTGCCAAGATGGCGATACGATGAAGGGACTTGAGATGGACAGCGCCCGTTGTTTAGGATATCTTACTGATCTTCCTTCTTAGTCAATCAAAGAGGTAAAATATGAAATATAATCAAGGTGCCTGGCTGGCATATCTAATGAGAATCCATTATGTTTGGGCCATAGTTAATGGAGAAACTGGCATTTGTGTGGCACACTGGAACGTGTGGAGACAAAAGCTTGACAAACCGTCTCACCTAGGAAGGGTCTCCGAAAGGCATCGGTTCCCCTTGTGTGAGGCTACAGGATCTACTGCAGGCTCAGAATATGCAAAGATACCTGTATAGGATGTTTTGGCATCCTCAAACCAGTCGGCTCCGGCAGTGTGCCAGAGTACAGGTGCAGAAGTAAATAGTCCTTTCAAGGTTTTAAATGCGGACTGCGTCTCAGAAGCCCAATGCAACCAATTGCATTGTTTGGTCAGTTGAGTAATAGGGGAAGTTATTGCACAAAATCCCTTGATAAACTTAGATAAAAGTTTGCAAATCCTGCAAACCACTGTACCCCTTGTCTGTGGGAGCCGGCCAGTCCAAAATGCCAGAAACCTTCTGGGGGTCTATCTTTATGCCCTCTGTGGAAAGTATTAGACCCAGGAACTGGATACTCTGGCGCTCATGTTTTTCGGGTTTTGCGTATAGGCCCCCCTGTCTCAGTCGGGCCAAAACACTTCTGACATGTCCCCGATAAGCCTCCAAGGTAGCAGAAAATAACAAAATGTCATCTAGGTAGACAATGACGAATAAGTCCAAGTAATCCCGGAAAATGTAATTGATAAAGTGCTGAAATGTTGCCGGGCCACTGCAAAGTCCCAAGGACATTATACTCAAAGTGCCCAAATCAGGTGCGAAATGCAGTCTTCCATTCATCACCCTCACGTATACGCACCAAATTGTATGCTCTGCGCAAGTCCAATTTCGTGAAAATGATGGCAGAGCGGAGTCTCTGAAATAGCTCTGGCACCAAGGGTAAGGGATAACGGTTCTTGCTCGTGATTTTGTTCAGATCACAGTAGTCCACACACGGAGGAATGGAATGGTCATCCTTTTCAACAAAGCCTTTCCTCAGGCTGTCATCAATATATTCTTTTAGCACTGCAAGTTCAAGTTCTGTTAAAGGGAAAATTCGCCCAAATGGTATTTCGGCCCCTGGAACAAGCTTGATCGGGCAATCGTATGGTCTGTGCGAAGGAAGAGTTTCTGCTCCTTTTTTACCAAACACATCTAAGAAGTTATGATAAGACGCAGGAACAGATGAGCATGCTTCAGCTTCAGAGTCCATACAGAGCAATGAAGACAGACGTGTTTGTGGCTTGGAGGGGTAGTGCTGCTGACAATAGGGTGACAAGAACTCGATTCCTCCTGTACCCCAATTAATACAGGGATTGTACGCCTGTAGGCATGGCATACCCAAGATGACAGGGAATAAGTGTGAAGTTATGGCATCCAGGCGTAGCAGTTATTTGTGAACACCCAATATGATAGCGGGTAACGGAACAGACTCTCGAGTGACAGGCCCGGACTTAATGCGTGATCCATCTGCCAGGTGAATTGAAAGTCTACGAGATCTTGGCTGTAGGGGAACCGTGGGTTGCATGGCGAATGGCAAGTCAATGAAGCAGCTGCAAGCTCCAGAAGCAATTATAGCGGGTGCCTGGATAACCTCTTCCAGAAGCTGCAATGAGATCAGGGTAGCCAGGTGAGAAGAGTTGTGGGACAGCAACAACTGGTTGGCAATAGAAAGGGTCAAGCACTTATGAATCTTGGCTTGGCAGGTCCTCACATAATGGACAATCTCCCCGTAGTAGAAACCGGTTGTTCTGTCGTCGACACTGGCATTCCTCTGGAGAGAGGGAAGACCAAAGCATGCACAGCTGCATTAGTTCTGGTGTGTCAGGAGCAGGTGTGACTGAGGCTGATGGTGCTGGACCTGGAGGACTGAAGACTCGTGGCATCATCCATACAGGTCGAGACTGCCCGGCAGACCTCGGACCTGCATTCTCTGAGGCGTCGATCAATCTGGACCCCCAGTTTTATCAGAGCTTCCAGAGAATCTGGCACCCCCACACGGGCCAACTCATCCTTTAATGGTTCAGATACTGGAATTGGTAGCAGAGGGTGGCATCATTCCTGCGTCTAAAGTCTGTTACATAGACCTCAGCCGCTCAGCGGCCTTGCTGGAGCGCATGGAGGGCTGCCACGGCCGTTGCAGTTCTCTGGGGATCCTCATATAACTGGGCCATGGCTTTGAAGAATAAAGTTAGATTTGACAGGAATGAGTTCTTCTGTTCAAGTAAATGATGGGCCCAGGACATGGGTTCATCTTGCAGAAGGGAAATCACATATGATAGCTTAAAGTAAAAAAGTTTGGGGTGGGAGGGCCCAAGAAGCTCCGGTTCCTGCAGATAGTGGAGGAACAGAGGCCGCCCCAGCCTGCTAGGCTGAACGCCACGCCATGAGGAAGCGCAGCATGGCGACACAGACGGAGCCATCCGGGGTGACGATCCTTCCCGTCCATGCTTTGTGACGGACATTATGTTGGCGATTGCTCTCTGCCAAACTACACTAACCACCAAGCTCGAGGCAGTGCAGCTGGAGATGGGCATTGTGAGACAGGAGGTGGAAAAGCTGCGCTCCCGAGTTGCCGAGGCTGAGCAGCAAGTAGGCCTCAATGAGCACACCACTGCAGAGCATTCCTCCGCCCTGCGCATGAGTCAACTCAAACTTCAAACTATGGAATACAAAATCGATGATGCCGAAAATCGGAACAGGATCTCTGCATTGTGGGCATGGCGGAGGGGATTGAAGGAGATAACCCTACTGCATTTGCAGAAACTCTATTGCGGGACCTTCTACCAAATGCTCACTTTTCTCCCTACTATGTTGTTGAAAGGGCACATTGTGTGCCACCCAGGCCTGGACCTGTGGGATTCCCTCCACGTACCCCAATATTTTGATTGCTCAAATTTAGAGATAGGGATGAAGTTCTCACCCCTTGAAGGGGAAATACGTTACCAAAATGGCAAGTTACTCATATTCCCTGATTACTCTATAGACACACAGAAGCTCAGAAAATCCTTTGGCCGGGTGAAAGCTGATCTAAAGGGCACGTAATATCAAGTACAGTGTTCTACTTCCTGCCAGACTGTGTTCAAGATGGAGAAACCACGCGCTTTTTTCTCTCACCGCGGGAGGCCTCAGCCTAGATGGATTCCCTACCGCCTCATCGCTGACAGGGAGTGTGTAAGCCTTTCATACAATTCATAATTCTTAACCATTTCAGAATACTTGATATGCTGTGGCACACTTTTCATTCTTCCTCCTCTCCATGATGTGATCATCCTGCTCACTATGGAATTTGTTTTCTTCCTGAACTTTCAGAGTCGCACTGCTGTGCTGTTTAGAGGACTGTGTTCCCTGTTCAAGTGTTGTGCCCCTGCTTGCAGGTGATGTTACATGTGAAAGAAAACACTCCTGTCTCTTTGAGAAAGGCATATCCTGCAGATAATGATATTGGCTGCCCGAACAGGGCACTGGCTATATTAGCCCTCCTATGCCTTAATGCCAGGAGAACAGTTCAGATTTTTTATTTTATCCGTCCAGCATTAGACTATTTCCGGCAACTCCGGAGTGCTGGAACCAGCCCTACACGTGGCCCGATATATCTGTCTCATGCCCTCCAGGTTTCACTGCCTTCACTGACTGTCTTTGTTTAGGGGTCTGATGCTCTCCTTGTTTGGGATGGGGGTGCGGGTGGGATGTTCTGTTCCTCGGTTTCGCAGGAACGAGTATTGTGTTATAGCTGTTTAGTACAGTGTTATTTATACAGTTCTCTTGGTGCTTTGTAATGTCATATATATGAGGGGGGCACACAGATGTATTGTCTGCTGCAACATGAGTGGGTTGAGTTGCTGTGCGAGTCCCACTGGGTCCTGGGGTCTGTGCCACCCCAGGATGGGCCTTTTACAACTTCCTCCTTACAATGGATATTTTACCCTAATGCCTTATGTCCGAGCTTCCCATAATCTCATGGAACGTTAGGGGCCTAAATTCGGCTGTTAAGTGTCCCCCCAGTATTCAAATCTCTCCAAAAACATCAACCACACATCTGTATTCTGCAGGAGACTCATCTATTAAATTCTAAAATTAGGGGCCTTAGGAGACCCTGGGTATGCACTAGCCTACACTCCACATATCCTAATTTTGCCAGAGGGGTTAGTGTGCTTGTTAGAAAATCCCTGCCTTGCCAGGTCCTGGGGGTGCGTACAGACCCTGGGGGAAGATATGTGATTATACATGTTACTATATATGATAAAATTATGGTACTGGCAGGTGTATACTTACCACCCCCTGCTTCAGTCACAATACTAAATGAAATAATGCCAAATGATACTGCAATATGATACCCCAGCTGTCATCCTTATGGGCGATTTTTATATGACCCCCTGTGCAGACTTCGATAGATTGGGGGGTACAAGAAGAGGTAATCCTGCCTTATTGCAATGGGCATCCACCTTTGACTTTAAGGATGTTTGGAATCATTTTAATGCAGGTATTAGGGCCTTTACTTGCCATTCCACCTCATTTAAAATGTTATCTAGAATTGACCTGCGTTTGCATTCCCTGCTGGACTTAATTGGGTTACAGAGACAGCCATTCTCCCGCGGGGGATTTCCGACCATGCTCCGCTTAGTATTACTTTGTCACTGATGCCCCCTATCAGCAGACGCTTATGGAGGTTTTCTAGGTTTTGGGCGATGGATGAACGAATGCAGGACCCTATAAGGCAATCTGTATGTGAGTACTGGGACTTAAATGAGGGCTCTGTGGCTCCTCTGACTGAGTGGGATTCCTTTAAAGCCTGGGCTAGAGGTAAATAGATCTCGCGTATTGCAGCGATTCAAAAGGAGGCTTCATGTTCTCTGCAGTTTCAGGAGGGGGAGGCAGCTAGGCTGGAGGCGGAGTATGTTTCCCTGCCCACTCCGGATAAATACCGGACTTGGCAGGACGCTCTGCGACAGCTCTCATTAACTAGAATAGACAACACTAAGAAGGCAATGTTCTATACCCAACAGAAGATCTTTGAATTTGGGGGTAAAAATGGATGTCGACCCACATAGCTAGTATCGAAGAGAAGGATGGACAATTGTTGGTGACCCCTGCACTTATTAATCAGCGGTTCCAACGATTCTTCCAGGGCCTGTATGAATCCCGAGTGTCCTATTCACATGATGAGTTAACTAAATACTTAGATCACATTGACCTCCCTGTGTTGGATGAGGTCGACAGGGCCAGACTGGATGCGGAAATTACACTAGAAGTCGTCCAGACAGCTATAGGGAGTTTGAAGGCTGGTAAGACCCCTGGTTCTGATGGCCTACCAGTTGAGTTTTAATCCAACTTTGTGCACCTGCTGGCGCCCAAACTCACCAAACCCCTTGCTGACTTGCAGACCTTAGATAGTCTCCCTGTATCCATGGAAGAGGCGGTTATTGTGCTCATTCCCAAGCCTGGCAAGAATACCCAAGTGTCCTATAGACCCATTTCGCTCCTAAATGTTGACGCGAAAATTCTGGCAAAAATATTGGCTATTAGGCTGAGCTCTGTCATTGAAGGATTAATCCATGTTGACCAAACGGGGTTCATGCATGGCAAGGGAACCAACATCAATCTTCGCCTCTTTCTTAACCTTTCAATACCACACGAAAACCAGGGTACTAGAGTCATCGCCTCGTTAGACGCCGAAAAGGCGTTTGACTGGGTTGAGTGGGGGTACTTGTGGGAGGTGCTGTTGAGGTATGGCTTTGCGATGGATCCAGATCCTATACAAGGCATCCAAGGCACGAGCCCGTACCAATGACCGGCTGTCCGACATCTTTCCACTACATCGGGGTACTATTGGAGATATACTGGCATCAGGGGCTATGCTAAGCTTTGCACAGTTGTCTCGGAAGTTCTGCCTGCCTGGATGGATGCTGTTTAGGTACTACCAGCTTCGCCATGCAGTTAGAACTCAATTCCCTAACCCTCCAATTATAAAGAAGAATCCTATTGAGGATATTTTGGTTCAGGGAGACATGGCCAAGCCTCTGTCTACTGTATACAGTATACTTCTTACAAAAGGGATATCCCGTTTGAATAAGCTGTGGGAATATTGGAAAGATGACACCCCGACCTTAGATAGAGGAGACTGGGAGGACAGTCTAGAACAGGGGCCGAGGTTGGTGGTCTCCTCATGGGACAAATTGATCCAAGTCAAATTCCTCCATAGGGTTTATTATACCTCAGTGAGGATGCATAGGAGGTCTCCTGGACGTGACCCCCTGTGCCTACATTGTGGAACCTTTGAAGGTACATACCTCCATATGTTCTGCGAGTGTCCTAAGGCAATGTGTTTCTGGAAGGAGGTCTTTGACTAAACAAACCTGAGATATCTGTTTGGGAGGATATGGTGAACTCTGAACGACCATTATATAAACTAACATATGCCAATAGAGGGTGTCACTGGAAATACGAAAAAGTGTGGTCTCCATGGATGATGACTTAAAGGGTGTGATATGAATACATGCAACTATGACTACTGTAATCTAACCTTAATGCTGTGATTGTTACAAAATATGAGCACATTCTATACTTCCACAAATTGTGCCTATGCTATACATGATCTCCTGACTTCAGAATACGTAAAATTATGGTTGTGATAACCGTGACCTCTGCTGTCATATTGTAAAAACGAATGTGAATGTAATCTAGTTGCATCTGCAAGCCTTGTACCATTAATGTTTGACAAATAAAGCATCGCTGTTTGTAAAAAAAAAAAAAAAAGAAAAGAAAGTTTGGGGCTGTAATGCAAAGTAATGGCTAATTTCACACTGGGGCGTTTTTCAGGCGCTTTTGGGCTAAACATAGGGCCTAAAAACACCCCCTATCCATCCCAGTGTGAAAGCCTAAGCGCTTTCACACTGGAGCGGTGCGCTTGCAGGATGTTACAAAAAGTCCTGCAAACCGCATCTTTGGGTGTTTACACCGCTCCTCCACCACCCCTGCCATTGAAATCAATGGCTGCACATCGCCTTGGAAGTGCAGCGCGCTGGGAATTTTAACCCCTTGTGGGGGGTTAAAAGCTCCATGCTCCTGCCTGCATAGCGACACCATAGCACCGCTATAACAGCAAAAAAAATCGCTGCTGAAACTAGCGGCGATTTACTGCTGCCGCCAGCCTGCCCCAGTGTGAAAGTAACTAAAAACATTGCCAAAAAAGGCAAATGAGGAAAATTTGGGACTTTATATGAAACACATGATGAGTATGGATAAACTGATGGAGAGTAGATTTATTGAGAGATAAAACACTGTAGTACAGGCATATAATTAGTAATCAATATATTCGTTGTGAATAGTAGACAGGTATGCTAACCAAGTGCATACACTATACAATCTATACATCAACCATTAGAAAGTAATAAAAGTAGTAGTAATAGGTGTCAGTAAACATTGCATTCTCAAAAAAATCTGCCCCCATCATCAGTGTCTATAAAAGTACATAATACATAGCCATGGGTTTAGAAAAGTCTGCGTGATCTATAGCCAGAGTTTAACCCCATAGGGGGTAGACAAAATTCCATCTGTAGTCTGAAGAAATCATGAAGGGTACATTCACAGTAGTTGGAAGCTCTACGCGTTTTGTGGCGTTTGTGCCACTCATCAGGAGCAATAATGTGATGTAGCTGTAATAAAGAGTTTGGGTTTAGATATTTTCCCCTGGGCAATATAACAACCGTAGAAAACATAGACGAGTCTGAAAAGATTTGGGTACCGATACATAATACATGAAAATATCTGTGACTACTACCCCCGTCTAAAAAAACTCTTACGTTACAAATGACTGTGGATAATGATGATGAAAATAATGA
>BLSH010307272.1:868414-878591 GCA_018402905.1 Glandirana rugosa
CGAGGCCGTGAGCGGTGGTCACGTACAGGTCCCACTCAACGTTGATTATGTACAATATGCCAACCTATCCAAAAAGAATTTTTCGAAAAGTCTGCGTGATCTATAGCCAGAGTTTAACCCCATAGGGGGTAGACAAAATTCCATCTGTAGTCTGAAGAAATCATGAAGGGTACATTCACAGTAGTTGGAAGCTCTACGCGTTTTGTGGCGTTTGTGCCACTCATCAGGAGCAATAATGTGATGTAGCTGTAATAAAGAGTTTGGGTTTAGATATTTTCCCCTGGGCAATATAACAACCGTAGAAAACATAGACGAGGGGGGGCTTTTTAAGAAAAACCTATCCAACCGTATAACATGTATTAGTTGCAACTCACCCTGGACATGCACTGGTGGCGAGTGCCGGAGCAACTGGGCCCCCCAAGGGCATCATGGCCGGGAGCTGAGGGGGGGAAAAGATAGATCACGCAGACTTTTCTAAACCCATGGCTATGTATTATGTACTTTTATAGACACTGATGATGGGGGCAGATTTTTTGAGAATGCAATGTTTACTGACACCTATTACTACTACTTTTATTACTTTCTAATGGTTGATGTATAGATTGTATAGTGTATGCACTTGGTTAGCATACCTGTCTACTATTCACAACGAATATATTGATTACTAATTATATGCCTGTACTACAGTGTTTTATCTCTCAATACATCTCTTTACTCTCCATCAGTTTATCCATACTCATCATGTGTTTCATATAAAGTCCCAAATTTTCCTCATTTGCCTTTTTTGGCAATGTTTTTAGTTATATATTAGGGATGGAAGCGGCTTTACCAGGCCATACTTCATATAAAGTCCCATTACGTGCCCCTCTCCTGTTTTCTAATGTACAAAAGGGATGGAAACACATGACGATATTATTTTGCAAATACACTGCTTTTTTACATGTCTGCTTGTGATACGATCCATGCCCATGTTCTCTAGTTGTATACACAGTGTTTTATTGGTACGATCTATTTTGGGTTGATGGTTCCCCCTTGACAATTAATTTACCAAGTTTGCACTCCCCTTCCAAGCCTGGTGGTGGACTGCCGCGGCTCATGGGGCGGCCCTCTGGTCACGTGGTGCGGGAGCTGCGACGCGCACTGTGGTCCCTCCCCCCTCCGCCTCTCACGATGCGGGGGGGCGGGGGTTTCCTCACTGTGCGTCGACGTCACGTCACCCCACTGACGCACGGCGTCTCTCCGACGCTGCCGGCGCCGGCAGGGGTTTCCATGCTCGCGGGCGTGATTGTTGGGGGGTAGATGTGCCGGTGGCCGAACGTTGTTTCGTGCTCTTCCGGCACCTTCCCCCCTCTTTCCTCACTCCCGCGTGCGTGACGTTGGGGGGGTGTGGCCGGGCGGCGGCGCCTATATCAGACGCCCCCCCGGCAGACACGGACGCCCAGATGGATTGTTGTCCCGCTTTTTCACAAACCACCATCACACTCGGATGTCAGTTCTTTGTCAGGTAACCACCTCTCTCCCTGTTGGTTATTCCTTCACACTTTCACATATGTTTTCCACTCCTCTCTATCTCCTGGTTCATCCTTGGCTTTCATTCTTTATCCTGAATTTGTATAATATCTTGGTTGCTACTTCTCACTTCCTTCTTTCAATCATTCTCGGTTTCCCTTTCACACTGGCATTCACATTCATACTTTCTCTTCATCGCTGTTCTTAGTCAACCACTCACATCACACATTCATCATCAGTGCAATCCATTCTTCCACAGACGCATCCCTCTCTGCGATGTCCGTGTCTGCCTGGGGGGCCAATGGTGTCGGCGGTCGCGGCTGGTTCTTTTCCCCCCCTCAGCTCCCGGCCATGATGCCCTTGGGGGGCCCAGTTGCTCCGGCACTCGCCACCAGTGCATGTCCAGGGTGAGTTGCAACTAATACATGTTATACGATTGGATAGGTTTTTGTTAAAAAGCCCCCCCTCGTCTATGTTTTCTATGGTTGTTATATTGCCCAGGGGAAAATATCTAAACCCAAACTCTTTATTACAGCTACATCACATTATTGCTCCTGATGAGTGGCACAAACGCCACGAAACGCGTAGAGCTTCCAACTACTGTGAATGTACCCTTCATGATTTCTTCAGACTACAGATGGAATTTTGTCTACCCCCTATGGGGTTAAACTCTGGCTATAGATCACGCAGACTTTTTTAAACCCATGGCTATGTATTATGTACTTTTATAGACACTGATGATGGGGGCAGATTTTTTGAGAATGCAATGTTTACTGACACCTATTACTACTACTTTTATTACTTTCTAATGGTTGATGTATAGATTGTATAGTGTATGCACTTGGTTAGCATACCTGTCTACTATTCACAACGAATATATTGATTACTAATTATATGCCTGTACTACAGTGTTTTATCTCTCAATAAATCTCTTTACTCTCCATCAGTTTATCCATACTCATCATGTGTTTCATATAAAGTCCCAAATTTTCCTCATTTGCCTTTTTTGGCAATGTTTTTAGTTATATATTAGGGATGGAAGCGGCTTTACCAGGCCATACTTCATATAAAGTCCCATTACGTGCCCCTCTCCTGTTTCCCAGTGTGAAAGTAGACTAAATGTGCTGCGGTCACCCAAGAGCCTTTCTGAAGTCGGCACTCGGGTTTTCCTGTGGTAGCATCACTACAGTAGGTGCAGTGGAAGATATCCCAGGTGCGGACAAGGCAGAAGCAGAAGTGGGTGAAGATAATCCTTGGACACACTCCTCAAGCCGGTTGTAACCCTCCTGCAGATTCTTGACCGCTTGTGAGTGCTGCAAGGTGATGGCACAGTTCATCCATGGGAGAGGCTCTTCGTTTAGGCTTGGACATGTCTGCTTTGTACGATCACGTACCTGGTAGCAGAGCCTGATATGATGAGGACGGCCTCTTACATCTCTCACTCAGGCCCCTGATAGTGTAGACAGGAGGTGCAGGAGTGCAGAGTGACAAGTCAGCAGGGCAGGTGTCCTCGTTGGGCAGGAGAAGTCGTCAGGTGGCTTCAGCAAGCATGCAGGCAACTGGTGCCGGTGACTGCAGGCAGCTGGTGCTGGTGACAGCAGGCAGAGTAGCAAGTTCAGGCAGGCCGGGTCATACGCAGACAAGATGAATCAGGTACAGGGCTCAGACAGGAGCATGTTCAGTAAACAAGCCAGGTCTGGAACCAATTCGTGGAACAGGAGCCAAAGGAGCAGACAGAAGCGGAGGTCAGGGGACAAGCATGAGTTGATGCAGGTGGAGTTCAGAGATTGGTAAAGGCAAGCCAGGTCAGCAACTGGAAGCAGGATACAGGTTCACAGGATCACAGGTTACACAGTAGGCTAAAGCCAAAGCAGCACTGATCCTGAACACTGGCTGAGTTTAAATAGTCTGTTTGGTGCCAGCATCTGTCACAGGTGCACACAAGCACTGGCACGCATGAGAATGTGTGACAGCTCGTGTGTGCGAGCGCGAGTTCGCGCATGAGAATATGTATTAGCCAGTGCCCAATTCTTGCAAGCACAAAAGGAAACATGTTTTAGCCTGTGCACAGAAGTTCGTCCAGAGGAGTTCTCCTTTTTGCTGGCATGTGCATCCTGACAATACTTCTCTGTGGTGACTGTGTGCACACGTTTATTTTTCACAATTGTCCTTGCTAATATTGTGAAGGGTTGATAGGCCCAAAAGCGATCTGGTGGCAGTTTGGAGTTTGAAGGGTTAATTGCTTCATTAACTAAACCCAGTGACAATCACTCTCATGCTACTGGCACCTAGATTGTGGTCCCACAAGCTGGAAATTCTTTGTGCAGTGTGCAGCTGAGTGGCATTGTTACACAAGTGACAGCGCAGTGTGAGATTGGCCAGTCCTATGTCACGAGTTGGTGAAGAGGGCAGGGATCTGATACCCGGGTTCGTCATAGCTTGTACTTCATTTTATTACTTCTAAATGCACATGGGGTGGTAGTATTCTCTCACTATATAAGCAAGCACCCAAATTTCGTTTGAGATCAGCCTCCTTTAATGCCCCACAGAGTAGAGTGAGCAGAGGGGTGATCTTTTCAGTCTGCTCTAAGTCTGAGCTAAACAGTCTGCTACTAGCAGAGGGGTGACCTTATCAGTCTGTTCAAAGCAGAGGAGCAACCTCAACAGTATGTTCCTAGCAGAGGGGTGACCTCACCAGAGTGTCACTTTTTTACTGACCAGGGCTTTTGACCAAGCTGTATTGTTGCTGACTAAAGGTTAAAAATCTGGATATACTTTCTACAAGAGGTTGCGCAATCACAAAACTGGTTTGCACAAAATTACATTATTTGGCTGCTTACCTGGAGTTTAATTTAAAGGCTAAGTTCGCCTTTTCAGACAGAATTTCACTTTTCATAATAAACAGAATCATTTTCTATTGTCATTTCTGGCCCAGAAATCCCAATGTGTTTATCTCATACTTACCTCATCAATAGAAGCTTTGATATAAAGCAAATGATTCTGGATGGTTGCATTTCCAAAAATCCTTTTTATTAAAGCTTCATGTGACAGGTGGTTAATAACGTTTCCCGCAAATGTTAGCGCTTAGTCATTACCTCAATAATGACTAAGCGCTAAGTTTTGTACGAAACGCATCTACCTCTTTGTCCCCTGGTCCATCTGTTTACCACCTGTCACATGAAGATTCAATAAAGAGGATTTTTGGAAGTGCAGCAGTCCGGAATCATTTGCTTTATGAAACACAGCATGCGAGCTGGGCTAGCACCCGACTAGTGTGTGTGTGGGCATTAACTGGAGACTCACACACCTGGAGCGGCTTTCTTTGTTTCAATAGACGTTTTGAAACTTTATCTATCTGTTTGGATGGTTAAAAATGCTTTTTGAGTCCATCACTTCCCGTATCGTATCCCACCATGCACCTCCTTGCTGCATCCCAAAAGAGGGCGTGATCACCTGTCTGGATGACACCTCCCTCATTACTATACCGCTTCTTATTTTCCACCCACTGTCTGTACATTCTGATTGTAGAATCTCCTTAAGATCTGCCATCAGCTATGTAGTGAAAGGGTCTGTCTGATTTGATACAAATTGAATGGATTGTACAAGTGGGTCCTCCTGTTTAATTCTGGCAATGAAACTGTACAGAGATTGTACAGATTGCATACTGTATGGCCAATTTTTACAAGTACATAGGAGAACAGAGTGGACAGAGACACTCACTGTCAGGCTCCCATTCACATTTTTGCGTACAGAGTACTCACATCCCCACTTGTTTTTTTTTTTTGGGCATTTTGAAGCATTTTCACTCATCATGCATAGGGCAGCCTGTTCACTTGAATGGGCTTCCCTACATGTGACATATCACCCCAAAGAAGCTCTAGAATTTTTTTGGGAGCATAGCTTGGTGCTTTTTTACCACACTCTTTGGTGCATTTACCGTGATTTGCCGGCTACTCGTACTTGGGGTGCCCTTAACATGTAACGACAATGCAAGCATGATGTGCATTTGCAGTGCGTTTCTGAAATGCATGGCAAAGCGTATGCTTTCTGTGCAGCTTGCCATGAACACGGGGCTTCATTGTTCTTGTGTAAAACACAACAATTTCCCTTTTAGGACCCATTAACAGCTGGTATAGTGGAAGCATGCATTTTTAGGCTTGTTTTTCCCGTGACATGCATAGGGCAGCCCATCCATTTCAATGAGCTACCCTAGTGGCAAAGTAGCTCATTGCACATTTAGGCATGTTGAAGTTTGAACCTTTTCACTGTGCATCTTGCTGCATTTGTCACTCCTTTTTTCATGTGGCAAAATGTGTGTTTACTTCTACGTTTGGGGTGCCATTAACAATTAATGGCACCAAAAGTGCAACTAATTCATTCTAGGTGTATAAAAGTTGCCATACACTACACAATCTGATTGTACAATCTTCTTTAGATTTACCACAACTATGGAATAGGAGGACACACACACACCATCTATCCAATCACTCTGTACCCAATCAGGCAGGCTCTTGTACTTCATAATTGATGGTAGATGTAGGCCGGCCATGGACGGTTCTCGATTCTCGGCCAGTTCAGCAGAATCTGCCCGAGATGCGAACCATGTATGGGCAGGCTGAATATACAAAGTTGATGGATTTATCAACTTGGGTACAACCAGCCTTCCAGATTTTACATACGATTATCACTAGCAATAATCACTGTCTTCTGCCGGCAGGGATGGCTTCCTGCATTGTACTGGACAGTACAATGGCTTGACAGGGAGAGATTCTGTGTCAATACTGTCTGTGTTGATGGGGTTGCAGGAAAGTAATTCGCTCAGTGTATGGCCTGCATAAGGCTGTGTATTCAGTGAGAATGTTGTTCCTTGGAAAACAAAAAAAAGTGCATTTATGGTATATTGGTACCAAGGGAAGCTGGAATTTAGAGTAAAAAAAAAAAAAAAAAAAAATGAACTCAGCCTTTAAAGAAAATGTGCACAAGTAATATATTATAATTATTATTATTACCTCAAATTTCTTAGCATGGTGAAGTCCCCCAGCCCAGTTAATTGCGATGTCACAAATCTGCAGATCAACAAATTTTAAGAATGCAATTAGATTTGGGGGAAAAAAATAAAAAAATTAACAAAAAACGTGTGGATCTTTTTATAGCAGTAACAATTATTTGCATGTGTATAGTCTATAATCTACCTGTTCAATGGTACTTTATAAGCAATATATACCACTGAATTCAATCTATTCTATACCCACTTCCAGACCAGACCTTTTCTGGCACTTTGTTTACATGTAACAATCAATATTTTTTGATAGAAAATTACTTAGAACCTCAAATATTATATAAAATCAAATGCCCTAGAGCAGTGGTTCTCAACCTCAGTCCTCAAGTACTCCCAACAAGCCATGTCTTCAGGTTTTCCTTTATCTTGCACAGGTGCTTTAAATCAGAGTCAATGGCTTGGTATTTTGGACAGCTATTTTATCTAAGAGAGAATCTGAAAACATGGCCTGTTGGGGGAGGACAGAGGTTGAGAACCACTGCCCTTTCTCAGGTCACATGGTATTTGCACAGCGGTTTTTCAAGCGCACACTTTTTTGAATTTTAATGCTGTGAGGGATTAGCTCTTGTGGGGGATCACCTTCCCTGAGATAAAGGCAGTTCACACGGCAGGTTCTTAAAAAAAACTGGCTTGCAGCCAGGTTTATTGTTAAAAAGTTGCATTCAAAATAAACAAAAACAGAAAACAAATCCTTGCCATCCAGGCTCTAAGTAAACATTCACCATTCCTATCTGAGCGGTGTAGGGCTTCTCCCAGACACCTACAAAACATAGCTAGTGCAAATATTTTGTTTTAGTCCAGTAAACTTTCAAAGTGTCAGCTCTCTCAGGCTGAATGGCTTCCAAGTCTCAGGTCAGTGCCACTCTTTGCTCTCTTCCTGGTAATTTAAACCACCTGTTAGTGGACACCAGTGGACCACAAAATCCAGCCTGGGATCGGCCCTACTAAAGTGGCTGGCAAAATCCAGACCGGATTGCACCATAGTTCGTTGTGAATGAATGCATGCGAGGTGACACGTACCTTAGATAAATCACTTTGCTACAAACCCCCCACCCCCTCAAGCCGAACAGCTGTCCCAACTAGACAGTGGACAGGACATCAGCATTATTGTGGAGCTTCCCAGCGCTGTGCTCTACTGTGAACTTGAATACCTGCAGAGGAAGGAACCACCTTGTCACCGACTGTTTTTTTCCTTGTTATCACACATCCATTTCAAAGGGGCATGATCCGTGACTAGTTTAAATGGTCTCCCCAGCAGGTAATATTTCAGGGCCTCCAAGGCCCATTTGATAGCCAAGCACTCCTTCTCAACAATGGCATAATTTCTACGATGTCTGCTCAGCTTTCTACTCAGGTAGAAGATCGTCTGCTCCTCACCGTCTCTCATTTGGGACAGTACCACACCTAGACCCACATCAGAGGCGTCCGTCTGTACATCAAACTCCTTTGTGAAATCCGGGGTCATGAGCACTGGCTGTTATGAAATTCACAGCGCACACGTTCCTGCTTTCTCAGATGGCTTAATTGTAGTGTGGGTGCTGAAGTGACCAACGGCTGGAACCGCATGTCATCAGAGCAGGTAGTGTCACCAGCACACCAGGATTTTCAAATGAGTCCAATCTTTAATAGATGATCACATTGTTACAGCAAAGAGCGAAGTTTCGGAGCCACCTAGGACCCCTTTATCGGGCATGTCAGGCTCCGAAACGTTGCTCTTTGGTGTAACGATGTGATCATCTATTAAAGATTGGACTCATTTGAAGATCCTGGTGTGCTGGTGACACTACCTGCTCTGCTATGAGCACTGGCTGTACACAAAGGGCTTGCTTCAACAACTGAAATGCATTCTCTGCCTCAGGATTCCACTTAACAATGACCAACCCTCTACCTCTCGTGAAATCCATCAAGAGGGGCGGCGATGGTAGCAAAATGGAGTATGAAATGCCTGTAGTACTGTGTAATCCCTAGGAATGCCCGAAATTGCTTTCCATTTAGAGGTTGGGGCCACTTTTGAACCGCCTCAACTTAGTTGGTCTGCGGCTTAACCAGTCCTCGACCAATAATATAGCCAAGGTATTCGGGCTCCTCCAAACCTATGGCACATTTTTTAGGGGTTGGCAGTGAATTCCGCTTTCCCAAGGGAATCAACTACTGCTTGCAACCGGGGCATAATGAGATTCCCAATCTGGGCTGTGAATGACAACATCGTCCAAATAGGCGGCTACGTAGGGGCGATGTGGTCTTAACGTCTTGTCCATCATTCTCTGGAATGAGGCAGGGGCACCATGTAAACCAAAAGGCAACAGTTTATACTGATCTTTCAGGACCCTGTCCTTTTGAGGAGCTGTCACTGCCAGTAAAGTCTCTCTGTCCTTCTACGGTTTCAAGAGATTAACATGATATATTTGCTCTGGTTTCCTTTTCCCTGGCTGGTAAACTTTGTAGTTTACTCCTCCTACTCTTTCCCTAATTTCAAAGGGACCCTGCCACTTCGCTAGGAATTTACTTTCAACTGTGGGGATTAGCACCAGCACTCTGTCCCCAGGGTTGAAAGTCCAGGTCTTGGCACCCCGATAATAAACCCTTCTCTGGGCTTCCAGGGCTTGCTCCATATGTTCTCATACAAGGGGCAGGAACAGCGGCGATTCAATCCTGCATCAATTAAATATGCTCAAATGACGCTGCTATAAAGCGTCGACTCTCCCTCCCAGGTTTCTTTTGCGATATCAAGAAAACCCCTGGGATGTTTACTATACAGACGTTCAAATGGGGAATAGCCTGTGGACGCCTGAGGTACCTCCCGGTATGGCAAACATGAGATATGGCAGCAAAAAATCCCAATTTCTCCCTCCTTTATCTAACACCTTTTTCAACATACTTTTGAGCGTTTTGTTAAATCTCTCCACAAGACCATCAGTTTGGGGGTGGTAGACAGAGGTACGGAGATGGGAGATTTTGTATAACCTACACAATTCCTTAGTGACATGGGACATATAAGCAGAGTGTCCTGATCCGTTAACATCTCTTTTGGAATCCCCACACTACTAAATACCTGAACAACCTCTTTGGCGATAGCCTCAGCTGAGGGATTACATAAGGGGATGGCTTCCGGATACCTATGACATAGTCCAGTATTACCAGTATGGGCTGGTGGACCCGGGCAGATTTTTACTACTGGTCCCACCATATCAATGCCAATTCCCTCAAAAGGCACTTCAATAATTGGTAACGGAACCAGCGGACTGCGAAAATGGGGCGCTGGCGCACAACACAGACACTCTGGGCATGACGTCAGCGTACAATCTGGGGGGGCCAAAAGAACCTCTTCGTTATTCTCTCCTTGTTCTTCTGTACACCCAGATGACCACCCATTATATGTCCATGGGCTAGGTCAAATACCATTCGACGATAGGGTTTGGGAACCAGTAACTGCTCTACGTCCTCCTCCCCTTGCTTTACCACCTGGTACAGCGAATTATTTTTAAGAGCCATGTATGGAAAAGGACACCCCCGTATTAGGTTCCACAGGTTCCCCATGCATCATTTTAAATGTTTTCTCTGGCTCTAGTGAGTGTGACATCTCGCAGTTGTTCCGTACAAAAATACTCT
>BLSH010307272.1:890462-928518 GCA_018402905.1 Glandirana rugosa
AAGGACAGGGTATCGGTTTGTCCTTCACTCTCCTTTAAGGACGTTTAAATCCCTTTAGGAACCCCTGGGGGTCCAGTGGTGTTGTTTAATAGAAAACAACTTATTTTTATTCACTTGTATGCATAATTTACAGATATTTCTATACTATATTTAGCACTGTGTTTTATATCCTTTCACAAGCGCAGCTTTATTTGGTTTATTTCAATTTTATTGCTGTCTGTGCCCCCCCATTAGGAAGATTCACCCTCTCTATTTGTCCTGTTTACCATTATCATTGAAAGTAAAAGAAAATCCAAAATTTTGGGTTGTCAATAGAAAAGTATTAGAAGGAAAATCTTCCAATGGGGACATTTGTTGTGGTGACCTGGGGGTCCCCAAGGATTTCCCTAAATTTGCAGGAATTTCCTCTCACTTCCTGTTTGGCTATGGGACAGGAAGTGAAATCTCCGCAATGGGGCACAGATGGTGAAAGAAAAAAAATTTGACAGGGTTATAACCCTACCTTACTCTATCCAAAATGAAAAAAAAAAAGTTTTGCTTACAGTTCCAGTTTAATACTTTTAGCACATTTAAAGAAAGAGGTCTTGGCCATAGACCGAGATTAATGATTAACTACAAATCTTGCATCTGCCATAAAATCCTCATACCATCCAGCAGTTTACAGATTTTTCACCGTATACGATCACTGAATTAGGCTAGGTTCACACATGTCCAGTGCAAATTTCTTTTTTTTCTTTTTCTCAGGTTAATGACACTGGATCTACACCGGGGGACAATATTTTTGGTTAATAAAGGAAATGTCAAAAATTGTTTCTATGTTTTTATTTCTCTTTGACATTTTTTGGTTAATGAGTGGGGGTACAATGTACTCCATACTCATTCACATGGGGAGGGGCAGAAGTTTGCTTGCCTGTTGCCTGCCCCCCCCCCCCCCCACCTTCCTGGCCTGCCAGGCTGCATGCTCGGATAAGGGTCTGGTATGGATTTTGGGGGGCCCATGCCATTTTTTTTTTTTAATTTTGGCATGGGGTTCCCCTTAAAATCCATACCCGAAAGGGCTGTTTTTTTCTCTTATCAATTCAGGTTCGAAACTGATGAGATGTGCAACTCAGATGCGGTCTCATCAAAGGCAATGAGCCTGGATTTCGCATCTGAATCGCACCACAGTGCTCGGAAAACCACAGGACTCTTTTTAAATTCATAGTGAATTCGCACTGCCGCCGCACCGCATATATGTGAACTGGCTCCATCAAAGCCAGTTTGGTTCACATGTCATGCGAATAGGATGCAGTTTTAAAAGCATCCAATTCACATACATGTAAATGGAGCCTTACTCTATCAGTGGAGAAACTAGCAGTTTATGAAACCCAGGATTCAAAAACTATGGAATTCTCTGTGTATCTAGTAAACTGGCACATTAACCACATCCTGTCCGTAGGACATCATATGACATCCTTAGGTTGAAGTGGTAATATATGAATGGTGCCTGCAGCTACTGGCATCATCCAAATATCTATAGTTTCAGACGGCAATTCCCTGTAATGTAAAATCAGTTATTCAGTCGCCCTCCCCCTCCTCCTGCCGCGTCTTTCCGGGCTCTCCAGTCTTACCTTTGGCACTGGCAGGTGTAAACACTGCCAGTTTTTTTTCCCAGGAAAGCACAGATCAAGGTTTTGTTTTTTTTATATCTCATCTTATCTGGGGTCTCATTGATCTCAGATGTCTATATAAAGAGATCATGCCTTATTCCTATTACAAGGTATGTTTGCATATCTGGTAATAGGAATAAACGTGATAAAAATAAATAAATAAATAAATAAAAGGGACAGTGTAAAAAAAATATTTTTTTTTAAAGCGCCCCTGTTCCCTGGTGTTCGCATGCAGAAGCGAACGTATATGTAGGTTGCGCCTGCATATGTAAATGGAGTTTTCACCACACGTAAGGTATCATTTCGAACTCTAGCACAATACCTCCTCTAACTCTAAACTGGTAACTTTTAAAATTTTTAAACCGCAGCCTATGGAGATTTTTAAATACCAAAGTGTGCCACCATTCCAAGAGTGTGCGCAATTTTAAAGCGTGACATGTTAGGTATCCATTTACTTGGCGTAACATCTTTCACATTATACAACAACATTGGGGTAAATTTTGTGTTTTTTTAATTCATTAAAGTGTATTTTGTTCCTGAAAAATTGCTGCGCAAATACAGTGTGACATAACAAATTGCAACAATCGCCATTATATTATCCAGTGTCTCTGCTAAATTAATATATATATAATGTTTGGGGGTTCTGAGTAATTTTCCAGGAAAAAAAAATAAAAATAAAAAATAAGACGATCTTTACATGTAGGAGAGGAATGCCAGAATTGTCCTGGGCTGGAAGTGGTTAAGGTCTACAAGACAATGACAATCAGATTTAATATGATCCACGTGAGAGGATTGTGAATTTGCTCTTCATCTCTAATAGTAATTATTATCTATAAAAAAAAAAAATATTACCTTGTTGTTTAGCTGAGTAGCACCTTGAAGTGAGGCTCCTGTGTACCGAGAACAAAACTCAAATAGGCCAGGGAACACTGGACTGAAAAAAAACAAAACAGAGGAAAATCATAAAAAATACATTTGTCCCACCTAGGCAAGCAGCAATGATCCAGATTTCCTTTGTGGTTATCTACACCAGTGTAGCCCAACATCTCCTCATATACCCCAAATCATGTATGCTGTGAAAGTAGCCTCACATCTGCATTGGTGAGATAAAATAGTAAAATAAATGATTTGAAGGAAACCTGCCATGAAGGCTGTCATTGGTGCCATCTACTTTGAAAATGTCAGCTGCCTGGTTTTCATCCAAGAGTGAGTGTATATATATATATATATATATATATATATATATATATATATTATGAGCTGGAAAACTCATTCCAGTTTTTCACAGTGAGTTCAGGAAAACCACTGGACCAACATTCAGTAGATGATTCAAGACGAACATATTGAAGGCCCAACCATCAAAAGCTTGAATTCTCTTTTAGCACCCCAAAGGATTTAAGTATGTGCTGAGTGTATATTGGTGTTTATCTTTCAAGCCTATTCATTGCCCATAAACGCTGCTTGGTATAGGAGGAAACCTTTTCCAATGTAGGGTTACACAAGATGGAATTAAAAGCTAGATGAGCTGGGAGGTTTGAGGAACGAGTTGTGGGCACTGTGGAAATGTTCAAACATATATTTAATAGACCAGAAACGTGGTATTGGATATCATTTTCCAATAGATTGCATTTCTCAGTTTAAAAGGAGGAGACAATAGCCATTTTTAAGGCAGTAGCAAAATTATACAGGTTTGGAAATTGCCAAAAGTGTATACTGCAGGGGTGTTGAAAATTTAAAAAACTACTTGTCCAAGGAACTAAAATCGGGGTCCCAGATAAAAAAAATAAAATAATTTTAACCAAAACCGTATTTAAATAAGGTTTTAACCCCTTTGCAACCAAGGGTAAAACAAATCGAAATGCCTAAAAATAATTTTGGAATTTTGACACGTGTTAGTAAAACTGTACACATCATGAAAACGACTGTTTTTTTCAGGACAAAATTGGGCTTTCTTTAGGTGGTGAATGGTAATGGACATCTCCTGATTTATTTTCAAAAGGAAAACTGGCCAAAAATAGTAAAAAAAATATATATATTTTTTTAATTTAGCTGTATATTTCTTGCTACTACCATAACCTTCCACCAAAGAATCCGTAGTACAGCCCAAAAACAAAAGTGCCTGTTTTGCTATTTTTTATCCTACCTAAAACACACAGACATTTAAAAAAAAAATGTATGGGGCCCTGGGCTCTCCATGAGACCACGGTCTCTGTGCTGGAAGCACGCCGCCACGGAAAAAAGCCCAATCCAGTGGGGCAGCATATTTTCATATGATCGCCGTGTAGGGGTTAAAATTGCGCTGTTTATGTCCTACTCATCTCCCTGGCTGTCTCCAGCACGGCACCTGGGCACTAGCAGGGAGGGGAGAGACCTTGCAGTGTGACAAGATACTCGTCATGTCTAGAAAACACATATTCTTAATAAAACAAAGTATCTCTCATCATTGTGGTAACATGTAACCTTATAACTCTCAACATGTTTTGCGGTGATCCACTTCTTCAGGAGAGATCAAAAAGGTCACGAGAATAGTATACACTAGAGATAATGTAAAATACATCATAAATATATTTATAGTGATACATTGTGTATAAACACAGATCTAACTCAAGAGAGCGGTGAATGATGTCAGGGAGGCAAACAAGCAAAACATGTTGAGAGTTATAAGGTTACATGTTACCACAATGATGAGAGATACTTTGTTTTATTAATATGTTTTCTAGACATATATTGTCTGTTTTAGAAAAAAATGTTTTCTATGTACTGAATAAAATTATATATTTTTTTATCAAACTGTAGTAAATTGTCCAATGATGGTACCAAGAAAATCCCTATTGTATCAGAATTGCAACTGAACCAAACACGAACAACTACATTTGACAATCGCACTGAAAACCAACATGAAAATTACACTGCATAAAGTAAACCCTGCAGCTTTCCTGCAGCAGGGCTAAATGTAGAAAGAAAAGAAAAAAAAATTGCCCAGCACCCGGAACTACATGTCCCAGGGGTCGGGCGATATCATTTGTTTCACAGTGGGACAACCATTTGGGCCAGTCCAATCCCTTTTGTCTTTTCATCTTCTATTTTTTACCCTCTCTTAATTTTCTTAAATGTTGTATATGATATATGCTATGACTGTATCTTTCCTTAACTTTTTAAAATATATTGAAATTGAAACAATTCAGCTGTGCTTAAAGTAGACCTTGTATGGACTCCATGAACATATTCCTGACAGGTCACATTATACAAAGTATACATTTTCAAAACTCAAGCGACAGGAGCTGTGGACTGGAACCTGGGGCAATTATGTCATCAGGCTGCTGCAAGTAGGAGGAAGCATTTCTTCCCACCCCGTTAATCACTATGAATGTGTCATTGTAACTTTGTAGCACGTCACAAGGTAAGAGGCAGCACAAGGGGATGAGCTGTGTAAAGCAATATACATACACACAAATGAGACCATGGTGACTATTGTTCAAATGCAAGGCATTAATTGTGTACACATGGGCAGGAATTGCACTTCTGGAAATAAGTAGTAATGCTGAATAGTGCTGGAACACAGATGGTCCTTCTGAGAAAAATGAAGGACAAAAGCATTGTCAGGAGAACATGCGGTCTATTTGACCAGTAATAAATACCTGCAGGTATTTATTTCTCTATATATTAAAGTGTCACTAAACCCACATCATAAAAAAAAAATATATCAATAAACGGGGTATTACATGCTGTTCATATTCACTCAGTCGCTCTGAAATTAGTTTTCTATGCTGTGGCAAAAAAAACCCGGTTTATCCTGCTGTCCTCTATCACCCCCTTCTGTCCAAGTCCCCTATTCGTCTAGGGATTTTGCATAGCAGTGTTGGTAGTTCTGCACATGCTCAGTTTTCAATGAGTTTCCATGTTGAGCACATCCTCCCTATCACATCTGAGCAGCCCATGTGACTATAAGTCACACATGTGGGCGTATACACAGTGGTAACTGACAGCCCAATCCCTCCCTCCTCCTCCATGCCTACTAACCAGCTCAACACAATGGATGCAGGATATTATATATTGATTGATGGAGGCTTCACCTCCCTGCTATTTTAAGACACAGGCTGGAAGAGCGTGACACAGCCTGTGCTTGGCAGAAATCCACCCAAACCATGTCATTGCCAAAAAATAAAGATTTGATTCCAAATATATATTTGTATGATAATTTAAAACAGGTTATTTGTATTATTTTTACTATATTCCAAACAGTTGTTTTTTTTTGAACATGTGCCCAGCAGCAGAGGACTAGAAGCTCCTCCTGCTTATGTTACCCTGCAGACAGGCTAGGAAAGAGCTGAGGAAGATACTTGGAAGTTTTTATTTTAATTAAAATAATTAAAGTGCCATTATCCACATACAGAAATAGAAGGGACAATGTAAATTGAACAGCGTGTGTTTAGTATCACTTTAAGGACTAGTTCACACCAGCAAGCCACATTAACTGCACTAACTTTTCTTTGAATTGCAACCACACTGGACAAAAAAGGTAGGCTCCATGCACTATAAGCTACAAAAAAAAATCCAGAAAAAAAAAAAAACCCTGGATGAAAAATGCTAATAGCATTTTTGTGCCAGCTTCTAGTAATTTTAGTAGCTTTTAGAAGCAGTTAGCAGCATTAGCACTGCATTAGCATTTTTGCAGTACATGAAGAAAAAAACATAGCTCAAAAAAAGCTATTAGTAGCATTTTAGTAGCTTTTAGAAGTCGTTAGGAGCATTCAGTGTATATTCTGGTGGAAAAAAACGCTCCAAGAAACTCCACAAAAACAACTTTTTTCCTGCTCCTTAAAGCTGAAGCTCAAAAAATGTTAATAGCCTAAAATAGTGTGCATGGACACATAGGGGAACGCTACTTAGCTTCTAGGAGCAGACAAAAATGCTAATAACAGCTTCTAGGAGCTTAAAAAAAACACTAGTGTGCATGGAGCCATACTCAGCACAAATGATGTGAAAGGCCCTAAACCTTTCATGACCAGAGGTCAATAATGGTTAGCTGCAAAAAAAAAAAAAAAAAAAAAAAGAAGAAGCGTGTCATAGTGATTACTTAATCCAGGAACTACTCTTATTAGTTCCCAGATGTCAATGACAGCCATGATTGAGAACCAGTAGCCATATACTAACTTATCCTATATAGGGGGCATTGTGGCAGGAAACCGTAAGTGTATACAACAACAGAAACAGAAATGATTGCATTTAAACTTAAGGCAAGCAGCTAAAAACAGTAAAAATAAATATATGCAAACTGTCTTACTTGCTAAAAACTTTACAATTGTATACAGTTAGCCTTGTGATTCAGACACACTGGCCAGACACCACAGCCAGGTCCTGGACCTCCACTGCCCCATGGTTGAGACTTTTTTTATTCATTCTCAGAGAGGAAGCACATAACCACATGACAGGAGACAATAGTCTCTCCACCCTAATACAGCATAAGCTTAGAGCGGTTCTCAACTCCTGTCCTCGGGACCCACTAACAGGCCAGATTTGCAGGATAACTGAAATGCATCACAGGTGATATCATTTGATGCTCAGCAATTGCAGTATTCTAATCTGCATCTCCCCAAGGTAATACTTAAAATCTGGCCTGTTGGTGGGTCCTGAGGACCAGAGTTGAGAACCACTGGCTTAGAGGATCTGGTTATAGTAAAATGTGTAAACCTTAGATTTGAGGTAAGTAAAGAGGGACTTCTGACTTCTACTGTAGAATATGGTTTTAACATTATGTGTGCACATTCTAATTAACCCCACCATCTGTATTTACTTACCAGTCATCACCAACATTGAATGCATTAAGACTTTTTGTGAAGCCTTGCATGTTGTTGGGGCTCACTCTTTGCAGGAAATCAATGTAGTCTTCGGAGTGAAAGCGGCACATGTCATGCTGTGAAGCTTGATAGGGTTTAAAGACCTGCAATACAATGTATACAGAACAATCACAATAATTGTACATTCTATAGAGTTGAAAACTGCAGGAAGGAAAAGTGGACCAGCAGCTGGCTCAGCCTCTAAGCGTACAGCCCAGCACTCCAGTAAGCACTGGAGGGGCAAAGCAGAGAGCAGGTGACTATAGATTTTTTTTTTTAATGAACTTCAAACTTTTAATTTACCAGTAAGGGACCATTCACATTCTGTTCAGTTACCTGTTTTTCCTCATGGAAAAACACAGGTAACTGCAATGACACACAAAAAACAACAGTTTTCTGTGTGTCATGTTAAAGTCAGAATGCAGTGTTACACTGCGTTCCAGAGCAGTGCAATATTATGCAACATGTTTGCATAATATCTCACCACACACCATGCTGCTGTGCACTTTGTACACTTCAGATAAAGTTCTGTTTAAAAGAAAAAAGAAGCCGTGTAATGCGATTAAATGCACATCACAGAACCCCTGCCACACGGCTCTGCAGCCCAAAATGTTGCAAGGGCAGCAGCAGTTTGGGTTGCAGGGCAGGGTGAATGGTCATAACAGAATTAAAGTGGTTGTAAAGGCACAGGGGGTTCTTTTACCTTCACACATTCTATGCATGAAGGTAAAAAAAACCTTCTGTGTGCAGCAGCCCCTCATAATACTTACCTGAGCTGCATTCGATCGAGCAATGTCCATGAGAGCCTTGCCTCTCCAGGAACTCACACTCTTGTTTGGCTTTGGGCAGATGCAGGAGCCATTGGCTCCTGCTGCTCTCAATCACAGCCAGTGAGACAAACAGGAGATGGAGGGGGCAGGCTAGGGCAAAGCTGCGACTCAGTGTGTGAATAGACACACAGAGCCGCAGCTCGGCAGCACGCCAGCTTGGGTGTCCTCAGAGCAAGCTGCTTGCTGAGGGGGCATCCGGTAGGAGGGAGCAGCGCCGTCTTTGGGACCCAAGGAGGATCCAGACTGCTCTGTGCAAAACCACTGCACAGAGTAGGCAAGGATAACATGTTTGTTATTTAAAAAAAAAAAGAAAAAAAAAAACACAAAAGGCTTTAAAGAGGAAGGAAACTTCCCCTGCTTACATTTACCTATAGGTAAGCCTATAATAAGGCTTACCTATAGGTAGTGAAAATATCTTCTAAACCTTTACTGTTTAGGAGATCTTTAGTATACATGCAGCCAGTGACATCACTGGCACATGTGCTCTGAAGGAACGGGCTCCGTGCCATGAACGGCGGCTCTGGCCAATAACAGCGCCAGAGCCCGCGAAGCGGGAAGAAAATCCAGGAAAAATGTCAGATGCCTCAGCGGTGTGCGGGCACCACTGAGAGAGCTTCGTTCTAAGGCAAGTATTACATAATTAGCTAGTATGCGATGCATACTAGCCCATTATGCCTTTGTCTTAAAGATTTTTTTTTTAAAACAGGGTTTACAACCTCTTTAATATCGCTTTAAAGCTATTAAGAATAAATTAGACCAAAATGTGCAGACAGCAGCCAGGGTCACTGTCATTCTTTATGTACACAGCAAGGAGACAGTGGGGTTGATTTACTAAAGGTGAAAAGACTGTGCACTTTGCAAGTGGACCCACAACTCATTAAACTATCAGCACCAAAGAAACGTGTATGTGAAAACAACGTAAACTTACATTTGCATGCCTCGAGTCTTTCCCCAATTCCAACACACCTAGCCACCCTTGGCCTAATCCTGCCCTGCCATTTAGAAAGAAAAGATCATCTTCTTTTTCCTAGTTATTTGTGCTTGCCTACTGATGAAATCTTAGCCAGATCTCAGCCATGTACGTGATGCGGGAGCTGCCGCTTGCCAAAGTGTTAGTAAACCCACAACAGTAAAACCAGTCTGTATATGCAGTTAAGCTTGCTTGTTATACTCACTGTTTTTTTCTTGGGAGAGTGCATGTGATCAGCACAGGGCCAATCAGCACTGTCCAGACAGGGGGTCAGGGGTCCTGCACCCTGATCGGACAGCCAGTGCAGTATGAAAACTCCTCCTACAAGCCTTAACCAGACACTAAAAGAAGTCACAAGACTGCTATATACTGCTGATGAGAAAAAGTATTTAGTAGTTTATATTTACTAAAATGACTGCATTTCCATGTTCTGTGTAGTGTGGGAGACCAGATATAGTGAATGCAGGGTCCTGAGTTTAGTAACACTTTAAAGGATTTTTTTCTGGAGATCTCAGGAAAGAGACCTTTTTATCTCTCCTGGGATCATAAAAGCTGCCTGAAAGGCAATAACTACATTACTTATAGCTTCCATTATTGTCATGTGTGTTGTGAAAAATCTCTGTGATTCTACTACAGGCCCTGCAAGGGCCCATTCACACCAGGTGTGGTTGGGCTGCGTTGGGCGGCTATTCCAGCTTAGTCTCACCCCAAGGCAAGGCAAAATGCCTTGTTTCCTACCTGGTCAGTTCACAATACCGTGGTGCGGTGGTGTGTGCTGAAAAGAATGTTGGCACGCACAACTTTTTTCAGCAATCGACCACCTCAAACTGTGTTTAAGAGAACTTAAAAATGGGATGGGATAGGGTACAGGGGTGAACATGTCTTCCAACTTATTTCTAACCCCATTCAGTTCTGTAATTTACTATTCCAACGAAAAAAACAGACTTAAAAAAGAAACTAAACCTAAAACTCAGTTAATAGATTTTTATACTTTTCATTAGTTCAAATACGTATAAAAAACAAAAACAAAAAAAAAAGTACACAGGGGTGGTACAGCTATGAAATTTGACACTTACAATCATCTTTTTATACAGCCCATAGTGGAGAACCAGACTGTGTGTGAGAGCCAGACGGTGTGGTTTCATGGGATGACCGGTTCCTGAAAAGTTGACAAAATGTTATTTTTGTATAAGGTTTCTCTAATAACATTAAATAATAAAATTCATCTATTAGGGTTCATTCTCACAGTTGTTAAAATGCGACGTACAGATGTGTACAGCGTGTAGTTTTGTACGCATCTGTACACAGCAGGATACAAATCTTTGGGCCCATTTAGACAGCAGAGCCCGGCAGCATATTGTAATGCTTTAGTCAGCAGTGTAAAAAACAGAATAAACCAGAACTCAGAGCTATGTCTGGGGCTGTATTTCACGCTGTGCGCATGTAACAATTTTTGCAAACATTTACATATCTAGCATCCACAGCACATGAACTTTATCGGCCACCACCGCTGCACAGGTCTGACATGTACAATGTGTAATCAGCAGCACCTGTGCCACTGAATATACACCATTGATATTTACCGACTAGTAAAGTTATTGATGACATGTCGGCTCTGGGCAGCAGTGGCAGCAAATACAATTCAATTACACTGTATGTAAATGTTGTACAAGCATTACGTGTGTACAGCATACTGACAAGTTTTATGCAGGATCTTGCTGCAAGGGTGACTTTCATAAACGTGCCTGAATGAGCTCTTAATACAGTACAATGAGCAGTGCACAGCATACTTTTTCATATCACTTAGACTGGATTCAACACCTATGCAGTAGTAATAAGTGTTGTACTTGCATTTTGATGGGCACCCAATTCATTTCTTATGGACCCTGAAAACAATGCACCCAACCTTCCAACCTTTTAAAACACCACCACACAGAAATATGAATACACTTGAGCTGCGCAAGCCAAAAAGGGCCAGGTCATTTTTTCAGCATGTTGAACCCAGTCAATGATCTAAAGGAAATGTATGGGATTTAAAACACACACGTGTGAATGACCCCTCGGGTTATCATTTGTATTGAGTGTAGTCCACATGCAAGCAGCAGCCACCTCTGTGAGCAAGCCCCGATGAGTGGGGCGAAATGTGTCAGAGGGTGTGGCTGAAGCAGTGCTAGCTGAAGCCACATTCATCTTCACACTAATGCACTGGGTTGGTGAGCGGCGCCTTTCCTTCTCTTTGATAAGCCACATTATTCTGCCACACTCGTACATTTAACAGATATGCAGCACTGAGATAATAGCTTCCAGGCACAGTGAAATATTGCTTTGCCACTCAACTGGTGTAGGATGCCCTATTCACAGTTTTGCATCTTTAGTACCGTTAGTATAATGCAAGCATTCAAAAACAAAAGGTTTTTTTTTATTTTGGGAAATGGAATACACCATTATATATACACACATGTCCATATTTTATTTTATCAGAGTGGTAATGTTATGCCCTAAGGATCACATCTTTGCGGTTCTGCGTGCCGCATTTGCGTGGGCATGGCAGCCCATTCTTTTGAATGAGCTGCTGTTCCTGCTTTTCCTGCAGGAATAAAGGTCCCTGGAGTATGAATTGTGCAGTGCTACAACCTTCACATAACTGAATCAGCTGGACTACTGGTGCTCAGACACAGGTTGCTGAAGCCTTGAAAGCATCAAATCCACACAAAAAAGTCAGCAACACGGTACTCGATAGTAATACCAGGTACACACAGGAGCGAAATCAGACGGTACAGTAGAACCCGACCAACAGTCTGAGTACAGCGCTCTGTCAAACGGGTTTGCTGGAAAACCGGCATTCAATCAGCATACGATCAGCACGTGCAGCCAGTGGCTGCAAGCGCTGACGGGTGTGTTCTGGCGGGGGAGAAGTCCCCCTGTCAGAAAACAATAGCACAGCAGGTCAGATCGTTGTACTAACATCACTGGTGCTTCTTCCTAAAAGGTCGAAGGCATAACAAACACACCAAAACACATTTAAGCACAGTTATATAAAACCAACAAGCTACAAAAAATGTCTACACTGTATTGTCATGTCTATAACTACATAAAATATTGCTAACCTTAATTAACAAAATGATTATTAATACATGTGGTGCAGGTTTACTATAAGAGAAGTGCACCCTCTGCCAGAAAAAAAAGTTTTATACTCACTCTGGTTGGTGCCATTCCCACAAAAAAGACCTGCATGACAAAAAAAATTAGAAAATGGAGGAGGAAAAACTGAAGAAAGAGATGAGAAAAAAATGAGGTAATTAAAAAAGAAGGGAAAATAAAAGGAAATTAACAAATAGAACAAGGGGTCCCAGGCAAGATCGTTTAAGATACAGAGCCACATCCCACCTATGGTTCAAACCACCCGGGATGCAACTCAAAGATCCAAAAAACCTCCCGCTCAAGGCGTCTCCTATGTCTACTGCTCCCTCTGGGTTTGGATGCTACGCGTTCAATACAACAAAAAATTAAGGACTTCAAATTCCCCATATGGATCTCCCGGAAATGTTTGAAAGCTTGAGAGATATCCTGTGCATGCAGGGTGGGCAGCTGTCGGCTGGAGAACCTGCACCCAACCGACAGGCCCTTATAAAGGGCATTATCTGAATAATGAACAGACAGGTTCCTTTTTATTACATTACTAGCCCTTTTATATTCAACAGAAAAAAAATTGGCACAAAAGTGACCCCCATCTCTCGTTTACAAATTTTTTTATTCAATGCTCTATTCCTGTTGGATAGAAGGTCACTTCTGCATTTCCGGGAGGCCACTCTAAAACCTGTCTCAATACACCAATTTGGGTATCCCCTCTCTTTGGGTCTACTGCAGATGATATTGCACTATTCTTAAAAACTATTTTCTATCAAGCAATTCCTCCTGGCCCTGTTGTATTCTCCCACTGGGATCGATTTTATGGTGTGATGGGCAGAACAACACTTAGCCAGGAGGGTGGCATTACCTGTACAATTTTTTCTACACAATCATGCCTGTATTCAGGTTGCCCTCAAGTGCAATATCCAGAAAATTAATAAAGCAGCTGTTTATGAGGAGAATGGGAGAATCTCAGACTCAGATTATTAGTATTGAAATACGTCCTGGGTACTGTTATTAGCCAGGATAACCAGAAAGTCATCGATAAAACTCCCATACCAATACAGCTGCTTGAAAAAGGGATGGTGGTTTGTTAAGATACAATTTCTCCTCCCACCATCCCATATATAAATTTGCCAATTTAACTAATTTGTTAATGAACCCCTGCCACAGCACAAACCTACAGTTCTGCGAGGACGTCCTCCCATGTGTGTGCCTTCCACATGCCCCCTGGGGCACATACACTGTGACCTTTGGACAGAGCTGATCACAGATCAGGGTAAGGGACCAATCACAGCGGCCCTTTATCATGTGCTCAGCTGTGTTCAATCATAGCCGATGACATGTAAACAGACTTGCCGGGTATCAGCATTCCTTTCCTCACACGCTTTCTCTGTGTGATGAAAAGAGCCGATAACTGGCAAGTCTGACAGGGCACAGTGAGTACATTGTTTACACTCATCACTAGTGTCATGATTATCAGTGCAGTCCCATCAGTACAGGTTATCAATGCCAATCAGCGACTCCTCACCAGTGCGGCCTATCAGCGACTCCACACCAGTGCGGCCTATCAGCGACTCCACACCAGTGCGGCCTATCAGCGACTCCTCACCAGTGCGGCCTATCAGCGACTCCTCACCAGTGCGGCCTATCAGCGACTCCTCACCAGTGCGGCCTATCAGCGACTCCTCACCAGTGCGGCCTACCAGCGACTCCTCACCAGTGCAGCTTTTATCAGCGACTCATCAGCAGTGCAGCCTGATCAGTGACCATCAGTGCAGCCTGATCAGTGACCATCAGTGCAGCCTGATCAGTGACCATCAGTGCAGCCTGATCAGTGACCATCAGTGCAGCCTGATCAGTGACCATCAGTCAGAAAAAGTACTTATTTGCAAAATTGTATAACAGAAAACTAAGAAAAACTTTTCTTATTTTCAAAATTTTTGGTCTTCTTTTGTTTGTTGAGCAAAAATAAATAAATAAATAAACATTGCTGATTAAATACCACCAAAAGAAAGTTCTACTTGTGTGAAAAAAATTGATAATTTCATATGTGTACAGCATTTCATGACCGCCCAATTGTCATTCAAGTACGACAGCACTGAAAGCTGAAAGGTATTTTTTTACCACTTCCCGCCTGGCGTATAAACAAATGACACCCGGGAAGTGGTTCTATTATCCTGACTGGACGTCTATTGACGTCCTCAGGATAACACGCGGGGGCGCGCATCGCGGTGATCGGTGGTGCCGTGGGTCAGTCTGACCCACCGCATTACCGATCAAGGTAAAATGCTTCCATCGGAAGCTTTTTACCATGTGGTCAGCCGTGACCAATCACGGCTGATCACAGTGTAAACAGGAAGAGCCGTTTATCGGCTTTTCCTCTACTCAGGTCTGCAGACCTGAGTAGTGGAGAGCCAATCGGCTGCTCTCCTGACCGGGGGGGCGACGACTGCGCTGGACATTTATCAGTGTAGCCCCCATCAGGATCGCCACACTGGACCGCCAGGGAGCTGACCAGGACCACCAGGGAGGCCCCCCTCAGGGAGAACAGAAGGGGGCTGCCCATGGACCACCAGGGAGATCTGGAGGCCGCCCAGGGACCCCACACTGGACCACCATGTAAAGGGCATACAGTGCACTGTACGGGTGGCACTGTGCCCATATGTGATGCCTGCCAGTGCCATCCCTAACAGTGCTATATGCACCAGTGCCACCTATCAATGTCCACCAGTGCTACCTATGAGTGCCCATCAGTGCTACCTATCAAGGCTGCTTATCAGTGCTGCATATATATGCCCCCCATCATCAGTGCCAATCTGTACTGCCTCATTAGTGCCCGTCAGTGTAGCCTCATCAGTGCCCATCAGTGAAGGCGAAAATTTTCTTATACAAAGTTTTGTGACAGATACAAAGAAAATATTTTTTTCAAAAATTTCAGTCTTTTTTTATTTGTTGCGCAAAAAATAAAAACTGCAGGGGTGATCAAATACCACCAAATGAAAATTCTATTTGTGGGAACAAAATGATAAAAATGTTGTTTGGGTAGAGCATCGCACGACCGCGCAATTGTCATTAAAAGTGCAAAAGCACTGAAAGCTGGTCTGGGGGGGAAGTGCCTGGTATTGAAGTGGTTAATGAACTGACTACATATGAGAAAAATACTGTCTGGATTATTTTTGGGGCACAAATTCATAGAAGACCCTTGAGGCGATGGCTACATCGGTACACTCAGTACTCAAGATATACTTGCCATGCACTGACACAGCCAGCAGACTCTGAGGCCCATGATTAGCACAAGCAGCAGACACCCAGTCCTAGAACCAGCACATCCAGTCGGCCAGCTTCCCAGTAAACACATGCTATATTGTACTATCACACATCAATACTCAACACACAGCAGCGTGTCAAGCACATGTCCTCTCACCCTTTCTCTCACCATAGTGAAAGTTCCCGACGTCCGGATCGTAAAAATAAGCGACAGTTTTCGACATATTGCGGAAATAAGCACTCTATGCCTCCCAACAAATAATGCAGTACTGAATGCCACCACTTCCGCTAGCGCACAGGAATTACGTCACTCAGAAAGCGCAGGCGACCCACAGTTACCATTCGCGTCACTAGTTACCAGGCAGAACGTGCTCACAGCTTAGCAGGGCGGGGACAGGGAGTGGGTGATGAGGATGGCGCAGAGCTGTCGTAGAAAAGCAGGGGGGGTTCAGGGAGCATGTGTAAACGTTTAGTTGGTGCACTGCTCACGGGGCTGAGCTAAGACGTTCTGTGAAAGCGGGATTGGGGATAGAAAAAGCAATGGTTACGGTGGAGCTGGCATGATACAACACCTGGAGTCCTGTCCCTGGTTAATGTATGTGAATGTCATGAAACATGTTAAGAATCAGTCATCTTGTAAGGCGAATTCCACCTTTTGCAAAAAGAATAGCAAATACACAATATTTGCAGAAATGAGAATGTGCATATATTTTTTGCAAATGAGACTAGCATTGCAGCCATGGTCACTGAGTGGTGGGAGCATCACCAGGCTCCTGCTCTATGGACTCCACCCAGTGGCATATCATCCATGGGTGCAGGGTGTTCACTGAACACGGGCCCTGAGGGGTGGGGGGCCCACAGTGCTCTGACCAACACTGCACGTAAGGATGATCTGTCCCTGGTTGACATTGGGATTGGTTGGGATTATCGGTGCGGTGTGAGCTTGCACACGGGCCCACTAATTTTATGATACACCCCTGACTCCACCTCTATGGACTTTTAAGCCTGGTGCGCACTGCTAGATTTTTTTTCGTTCAGCTCAGCGAGCTGGACAAAAAAAATGGACAGCTCAGGTCGGAGCCCCTGTACTAACAATCCAATGTTAGTACAGCGATCTCCCCTGCTGTTCTATTGTGTTCTGACGGGGGCGGCCCCCACCACAGGGCCGGCCCTACCATGGGTCCAGGCAGCACTTTGAGAGGGGCAGCAAATATTTTTTTCCCAATAGGTTTATGTGTCACCCAGGGGCGGACTGGGGGGTCAGGTTGACAACTGACCTCGGGCCACTCCACTGCCCTGTAAAAAGGCTGCCCTCAACACTTATACTCATATTTGCCGGGTGCAAGGGGCAGACAGTCTAACATCTGCTGTTAAGCAGGAATGGGAACCGAACGTGCCCGATCCCGCCAGGAAGTTTGCACTGCGTCGCGCTAATCACAGGCAGTGAAACATTTCCCTATTGCTGCAGCCGCACATCTGGAAATGTTTCACTGCCTGTGATTAGCGCGGCTCAGTGCAAACGTCCTGGCGGGCTCGGACACGTGCAGTTCCGAACACGCCCGAGCCCATCCTTACTGTTAAAAACCCAAGCACACATGAAGAGCTCAGGTGTGTGTGCTGCTGGGGGCGGGGTACCCAAAGGAGACAGTGAGCAATGAAAGATTGCTTCCCCACCGGCTCCGCCAGCAGTCGATGTTCGGGCGCAGCTTGCATTTCTATTGGGTGGAATTGGAGGAGGGGGTGCGGCCGGCCATGCACCTGGCCCGCCTTCTTCTGCTCTGGTGCATGCATGAGGCTAGGCATTGAAGACTGTGGGAGCACTGGGAGATAGCAACAGAGAGGTAATATAACAAGTTAGTTCTGAGTGACAGGATACAAAGAGTGTCCATCATTTTTTCTAGTAATGGCTGCTGATCTGCTAGATGGCCAAATGTTGCATAACCAGTCATTAAGGAAGGGCTCGGGCATGTTCGCACGTGCCCGAGCCCCCAGGGCAATGAACCCTGCACTGCACCAATCACAGACAGTGAGACATTTTCCCGATGCGCGGCTGCAGCGATCGGGGAAATGTCTCACTGCCTCTTATTAGCACAGTGCAGGGTTCACTTCCCGGTGGGCCTGGGCACGTGCACTTGCGAACACACCCAAGCCCATCCTTACCTGTCATGCTCAAAAATCACTATAATGGTATGTCATATAATTTTGCATATAGACAAGGTGCTGTTGCATGTTACCCTGACTTCCTGATAAGTTTAATTTTAGTTTTAATTCTCATGATATAAAATAATGGAAGTTGGGGGCGTAATTTTTTATTTTTGGGGGGCAGCATTTCATTGTTGGACCCAGGCAGCACAATGTCTTGGGCCAGCTCTGTCCCACCAGAATACTTTGGTCTGAGAGCGCTGAGCTGGAGACGGTCGGCAGACCTTTTTCGGTCATGCCCCTGTAACAGAAGCCGGCTGAAAGGCTGGTCTCTGTTGGTCCAACTGCAGTATACATGAGCCGATGCCGCCCCACATATAGCCTGTGTGTACGGGGTTTTAGGGTAGATTCACACCAGGTGGGATTGCTTTGGACAGCTATTCCAGGCCAACGCAGCCCCATAACATAAACAAGGCAAAATGCCTTATCTCTTATGCACCCGTTTCACACTATTGTCACAGTTGAATGGTGTGCTTAAAAAAAGTACTGCATGCACTTTTTTTCAGTCCACTGCCTTGCACTTCACAGCGAACAATTGAACTTTATTAGATGTCTGTGTGACATCTCATTAAAGTTTGTTAAAAAAGGGAACAGTGTGATGTGTCAAGCTCAGTGCATCATCACTTAGCTGATCTCATTTTGATTGCACTGCACACCAGCTGTTGCACAGCAATGCAGCAGCTGGTGTGAATCAGCTCTGAGTTAAGCCTCGTACACATGGTACAACGGTTGTACAACAACAGTCGTATAACCAGCTTGTTGTACGATCATCTAACTGTTAGTACGCGCGATTACAACAGCCATCGTACAATGGTTGTACAACAGAAATTGGATGAGCAGACTAGAAAACTTTGGTTGTACAACAAGTGGTTGTACAACTGTTGTACCGTGTGTACAGAGAAGTTGGTCCAACAAAGTTGTACGTGCAAAACAGGCATGCTCAGAAGTCAGGAACGCCCAGAACTGTCCATTCTGGGAAACTTACGTTCCTAATGCACAAATCACATGCACCTGAATTTCCTCGTTATACGCTCGTAACACGTCACTACGTTAGGCTCGGTTGTACAATCGATTAGTGCATGTCAGTATGCGAGATACAACAGCCAACTTCCAACTTGGTCCAAAGTTGGAAGTTTGGTTGTACAACCATTGCACCGTGTGTATGAGGCTTAAGAGAGCTGAAGGGACTGTCAATGGACTACGGGTGTTACTGCACTTGTGATCCACTGAGAACAACAAGCCCATCTGACATGGTGACAGATGAGACTTGTATTTTTTTCATTCACAGGTCTCTGGGAATGAAGGATGCGGCCGTGTGGTGGTGCCCAACAAAGGCCTACCAATTTTATATCTGAAACGCTGCAGGGGAGGAGAACCTCTGCACACTGTTGGGGGGGGCTGTTTAGAGTGTAAGGGGGTCTGATTGGCACCATGTTACATCCAGCCACAACCTGTCACCATAGAATTTGACTGACTGCCTGTAGGGCTGCACATCTCCCTCCTGGGCACACTAAAATCCTCAAAGAAACACACTGCTCCTAGACAGCCCAGTGTGCAAGGTAGGGTTGCCACCTCATCCCTTTAAACCGGAACACATATTAATTACTCAGGTTCTCTGGCTGATTAAGGTGGTAATTAAACACACTTGGTGCCTTATCTGCATTAAATTAGCCTCAGAACCTGTGTAATTCATATGTGTTCAGGTTTAAATGGATGAGGTGGGAACCCTAGTGCAAGGGCCCTTTCTGCCTGATAGCAATTTCCTTTAGAATGTACACTAAGCTGCACATGCACAGTTCAGCATCCATTCCTAGCACATCATGGCTGTGCCGGAATCACTGACTCCAATGTGCATATGTTGGATCGCATCATCCACCGCTGGTCAATTGAGAGGCCGAAAACCTGGCACCTGGGAGTAACCCAGGAAGAACATGACAGCGACTGGTGAGGGATGTGTGTGCTAGAAGTGAGTGTAGGAAAATCATACTCTGACTCACAGTTATGCTGGTGAGTCTTAATTGGGCCAGGGTTTATTAGAGGTTAGGACTGGGTGACTCATCCTTGCAGCTCTCTGGTGCCTCCCCCCCTGCTTTAGAAGGCTGGAGAATCTTCTAGAACTAGAGGGTGGGGGCTAGGAGGGGCTGCCTTGAATATTTATGGAGCCTTGGCCAATGCCCAGCAGTGGGCCGGCAGGGTCTGAGATAACTCTATAAATAGACACCAGAGCCAGCAAAGCACTTGGGTGGAAGATGGAGATACAGTGTTGAGGAGGCTGTCGGTGGCCCTCAGGGGTACCCCCTAGTCTGGGGGGTGTCTTACCTTGGAAAGAACACAAGAGAGGGGCGTACCGACCTAGTGAAATACCATTAAACCGTTTATTAAAAACAATAGAATAAAATATACTCACAAACTGTTAGAGAAGGAACATGTCTGCCAGTGAATTCTGGCTGTTTCCGCGGTGGTGCTCACGCCTGTGCGTGTTCGCTCGCGTCCGTGCGCGCTCGCGCGCTCCTGTGCGCGTGCACGCGCCGGAAACGGCGCCAAATGGTGCTATTTAAACCCAGAGATCCCAGCAACAAGTGCTGCTCCTACTACCTGTTCCTGTGTTTGTTCTGCCTCCTGTTGACCCGGCTTGTCCTGACCTGCTGTTCTGCTACCTGCACCGACCCCGGCTATCCACGACCATCCGATTGTCTGCTCCCTTGTACCTCTGCTGCCCGCCTGTTAACGAACCTTGCTTGGACTTGACTACCCGTTTGCCTGATCCTTTTGTACCTTCCTGCCTGCCTGTTGCCGACCCAGCCTGTACGACCATCCTTCTATCTGCACGTCTTCTGGAGCCTCACAACATCATCGGTGACCCTCCAGCCCTCGTGCCACCCCGCACTCTTGGGCCTCTGTCTACTCTACCAAGGGTCCTTGAATCAGGTGCGCAAGAGCGGTTGTTCCCTGCACAAGACAGACTCCACCACCAGGTTCGTGACACAAACGGAGCAATGTAAAAGGCATCATGACAAGAAGTGGAAATGTTTCCTCCAAGGAACTGATCGATCTCCACCTCAGCAGGGGGACCGGGCGGCGTCCGTATGACCAGGCTGATGCGTTTCCAGGGCGAACCCTCTTCCTCAGAGCCTCAAGGGTGTCTTACCTTGGGCCAGGGCTCGGGTGCTGGAAGGATCCTGCCAAAACACACGGAAGGAAACACTTCCTGAAGGCACAGGTGCAAGAGAGGAAAAAGTGAGTAGAGCAGCACTGTGGGGACTAACAAAAGGGGGAGACTGCCACATGTAGCCAGTCTCCCTTGAAGACAGCGGTTTGCCTAAGTCTTCAGGCCTTTGCGTGAGACATCTCCTGAGAGTCAGCCAGGTGAGCTGGTGAAGAGTCAGTCGGATGGACTGGTGTAGAGAGACAGCCAGGAGGGCTGGTGAAAGGGGCAGCTGCAGCCAGGTGGGTTGGCAGTGCCTGAAGAGGTGGTGCTGGGATCAGTAGCCACAGAGAAGTCACACACTGTTTCACTGTATCTGAGCTACACTTAAAGGGACTGTGAGTGATTCAGCTGGGTCCAGCAAGTGTTTGTGTAGGAGGGCAGAGGAGAAGAGACTGTATGTAGATCATAGGTGTGTGCAGCCTATTGCCTTTCTCTGCAGCCTCAGTTGCACTGGACAGTGAATTAATGGGAAGTTTAATATGCTTCAATTATGAATGAACACAGTGAGTGAGTGTGTTCACTGTGTTCATTTAGAAAAGGAAGGGGCTGGTAAATGTCATATTTAGTAGCCCCTTCCTCCGTTCTCCATTCTGAAACATCCCCACAGCAGCCGAGGGGAGAGGAGGGAAGCCATTAGCATTGCGGGGGAAGGTGCAACATGGGGGGAAACCTGGCCAGGAGGGGGAATCGGAACCCACGTAGTCATTGGGTTTGCCCAGGCACACCCCTGCACACGCCTATGACATACAGTATCTCACGAAAGTGAGTACACCCCTAACATTTTTGTAAATATTTTATTATATCTTTCCATGTGACAACACTGAAGAAATGACATTTTGCTACAATGTAAAGTAGTGAGTGTACAGCTTGTATAGCAGTGTAAATTTGCTGTCCCCTCAAAATAACTCAACACACAGCCATTAATGTCTAAACCACTGGCAACAAAAGTGAGTACACCCCTAAGTGAAAATGTCCAAATTGGGCCCAGTTAGCCAGCAGTGGAGGCTGGTGAAGTTTTAAGATGGTGGGGCGCTAGACCCCGCCCTTCCCTTTTGGCCCCTCCCACTTCACAGAAGCCACACCCCTTATAGACTCCACCCACTCAATGTACAGTATAACTCAGCTGTCAGTCTTAATTCTCAATAAAATATTGCTGGCTCATTCATCCATTCAATCCCAAAGATAAAGAACTACATGAGCTGTGAGGTGTGCACAGGAACCGAGCACAGACTGGCATTATGTGGGTTTTCATATATGTGCTGTGCCATCAAGCTCCATCCTAATTCCTTATTTTATAGTAGGAATGCTGGAAATCCTCCACTAACCCCTGACACAAGGTGAGCCATAGAAATGTCCCTGGTTTTTGGAACTGACCAGCTACACTAACATAAATCTTCATTATCTGTCAAAAAAAGTTCAAAATGTAATTCTAAAATCAGGCGCTTTAAGATGGCATTCATTGGAAAGCAGTTATTGTAGGGGAATTATCATGAGCAGACATTCCTCTTGTTCTGTTGTTTGATGCTGAGATACACAGAGGCTGAGCAATGCTCCATGAAAACCGGCAGCTTCAACCAACACAGCAACAACTCCACTCCTGGTGACTTCTTGGTCCCTGCATTGTAAGTCATGAATCATTACCAACAATGCATTGAATGCAGGGATGAAGAAGTCACCAGGAGTGGAGTTGTTGCTGTTTTGGTTGAAGCTGCCTGTTAAACAGTAAACTATGAAGAGCTGAGGGTATGCGGTGCTGCTGAGCTCTGTGGTTCCCCAATGTCAGCAGACTAATTGCAGATTACTGCCTGTGTATCCCTGAGAACTCCCTGTGACTTACATGCTGGCTCAGAGTTCTTATTCTACTGCTGAGCTTTGGGAGGGACCTGTTCAGCCTTATCTGTTATCTATGGATGCAGACTAATCACTGCCTGTGTATTGCTGGGAGCTCCCTGTCATGTGTGCTTACCTTGCAGACATAGCTGTGCTTGGATCTGATTGTCCCTCTGAGCTTCTCATTCCTCAAGCTGTAGTCATCCATGATGATCCATCCAGGCAAGAGATCTGCTGCTCCCTTTCCTCTCCTCCATTGAGCGATCTCTCATGTCCTCCTTCTCTGCTCTGTATAGGATGGTGGGTGGGGGAAGGATCCCTGGTGGAGAGTGGAGACACTGCTGGAGGTAGAGACTAAGTGTCGGAGTGCGACTTGTGGAGGGGGGGACATGGCTGCGCAGCTGGCCAGAATGTGTAACTGCAGGCAGAGAAAATCTTGGCTCCCCCCCAGGCAGAGACCAAATGGACTAGGCAGTTTAAGGTCTGTAGATTCTAACGTCCCAGAACTCAGCTATTCTTAGAATGGAATGTTGGAAAGCAGCCAATGAGGGTGGAGAATTCATTTTACTATGTTCTAGATAGGGTTTTTTAATGAGATTTGGGACGTCTGCCCTGTTACTAGGTAGATTACACTTCTCTTTCTTATTTAATCTGTCTATTCCAGCAATTAGCAACAGCAGCACAGCTAGAGAGAAATTCCAAAGATTTTTTTTTTCTTTGGAGTTTCTCTCTAGCTATGCTGCTGTTGGTAAATAATTATAGTTAATTTTTATTTCTTACTTATTTTTTTGGTGGGGTACTGCCCCAGCAGTCCTTATGGGCGAGCCTCCACTGTTAGCCAGTTTCCCTCCCCAGTGTAACGTGACTTGTTAGTGTTAGAAGGTCTCAAGTGTGAATGGGGAGCTGGTGTGTTAAATGTGGTGTTATCGCTCTCACTCTCTCATATTGGTCACTGGAAGTTCAACATGGCACCTCATAGCAAAGAACTCTCTGAGGATCTGAAAAAAAGAATTGTTGCTCCACATTCAGATGGTCTAGGCTATAAGAAGATTGCCAAGACCCTGAAACTGAGCTGCAGTATGGTGGCCTAGACCATACAGCGGTTTAACAGGACAGGTTCCACTCAGAACAGGCCTCACCATGGTGGACCAAAGAAGTTGAGTGCACGTGCTCCGCGTCATATCCAGAGGTTGTTCTTGGGAAATAGACGTATGAGTGCTGCCAGCATTGTTGTAGAGGTTGAAGGGGTGGGGGGACAGCCTGTCAATGCTCAGACCATACGCCGCACACTGCATCAAATTGGTCTGCATGGCTGTCACCCCAGACAGAAGGCTCTTCTAAAGGTGATGCACAAGAAAACCTGCAAACAGTTTGCTGAAGACAAGCAGACTAAGGACATGGATTACTGGAACCATGCCCTGTGGTCTGATGAGACCAAGATAAACTTATTTGCTTCAGATGGTGTCAAGCGTGTGTGGCGGCAACCGAGTTAGGAGTACAAAGACAAGTGTGTCTTGCCTACAGTCAAGAATGGTGGTGGGAGTGTCATGGTCTGGGGCTGCATGAGTGCTGCCGGCACTGGGGAGCTACAGTTCATTGAGGGAACCATGAATGCCAACATGTACTGTGACATACTGAAGCAGAACATGATCCCCTTCCTTTGGAGACTGGGCCACAGGGCAGTATTCCAACATGATAATGACCTCAAACACACCTCCAAGATGGCCACTGCCTTGCTAAAGAAGCTGAGGGTAAAGGTGATGGACTGGCCAAGCAAGTCTCCAGACCTAAACCTTATTAAACATCTGTGGGGCATCCTCAAGGGGAGGGTGGAGGAGCGCAAGGTCTCTAACATCCACCAGCTCCGTGATGTTGTCATGGAGGAGTGGAAGAGGACTCCAGTGGCAACCTGTGAAGCTCTGGGGAACTTCATGCCCAAGAGAGTTAAGGCAGTGCTAGAAAATAATGGTGGTCACACAAAATATTGACACTTTGGGCCCAAATTGGACATTTTCACTTAGGGGTGTACTCATTTTTGTTGCCAGCAGTTTAGACATTAATGGCTGTGTGTTGAGTTTTTTTTGAGGTGACATCAAATTTACATTGTTATATAAGCTGTACACTCACTACTTTACATTGTAGCAAAGTGTCATTTCTTCAGTGTTTCACATGAAAAAATATAATAAAATATTTACAAAAATGTGAGGTGTGTACTCACTTTTGTGAGATACTGTAGATGTATATAGGACGTTTTCCCTGAAATTGTTGAAGTCAAGTGGGCATCCCATAACCTCCTATCCCTCTCCAAGTTATTAACCCTCCAATAAATAACAAAAACAAAGCCACAAACTGTTCTCTGTCTTGTGAAAATGCAGTTTTTCTCAGGCAATTTGATGGGGCAATGTCTGGTGTGGCGCTACAGTCATCACAGCACAATGGTTGATATTGTGTCATGATGATTGAAATGATTGAAGCACATTATTTTTATTATTGCATTGCATTGTAATATAAAATTAAAGTTACTTACCATAATGCAGAATCAGCGGGTGCCCTGAGTGTGTCACTTGCCACCGTCGCCTGCCACCAGATGCAGCTTGTCACTTACCACGTCGCCTGCCACATCACCTGCCACTAGATGCAGCTTGTCACTTGCCACGTCACCTGCCACCAGATGCAGCTTGTCACTTGCCACATCACCTGCCACGTCACCTGCCACCAGATGTAGCTTGTCACTTGTCACGTTACCTGCCTTCAGATGCAGCTTGTCACTTGTCATGTCACCTATTAAAGGTTTGGCTTGCTGGCATTCAGTATCCAGATGCCCACCCACATCCATCAGTGCAGTCTTCTTGGGAATTGGAGCCTGATGTGACCAGGTGAGATTTGTTATTTGGACAACATATTATATGACATTTTAGGTGACCTGTGCGCAGCACCATGTTTGTTGTTACACTGGTCGCTTGTTTAACCACGCTCATATGTGGCCAAGTGAGTGCCTGTCTCTCTTCCTTTTCCCCTTGTTTTTCTTCTCCCTGCTGTTCCATGCTCTCTATACATGTATGTGCACACACGTTTTTTCAGGTGTGCGCTTGCATATATACTCCTACATGTTTGTTCACAACTGCACCATATAGCTATTGATCCCTGTAGGACCGATTTCCATCTTTTCACCGGTCCTTGTGAGCTGTCCTCCCCTGACCAGAGGACAGCTCCCCATGTTTCTGGGTCCCAGGCTTACCCCCATTGGTGGGTTGGTACGGTGATGTCATGTTGAATCCATAGCTTTATCTCTATACATATGGGTGAGTATCCCAGCTTGAATTTTGGTGACACTTATGCATGCACATATTTTTGTCCTCTGTATTCTTGAATATACCTTTTTACTCATTTGTTGGTATACATACTTGCACCATATATATTGGCTATATTTTTTGTTTCTTACCTTTGTACTTTAAAATAATGCACAACTATTGTCTTCTAAGAAAAGTTTTTGTCAGCAATACTCGGCTTCCCTGAAGAAGATATGCAACAATCTCCTTTCAAAACAAGTTTGGACCTTACAGCCACACTTGAGAGTTGGTCCTTCACTTGAGGCCCCTCTTGTTGGTCTGTATAAGTATTGCACTGCAATGTTTCCTGTATAAGTATAGTTCTATTGGTTTTATGTGCCATATTCCAGAAAGCAACAGGATTTTTTACATAGTTCAATAAAATTTTGTAAGTTTTATATACCTTAGTACTCTAGTGTTATTGAACATCCACCCTAAAAATCCCCTTGGGGCTGCATCTCATAGTCTTCTTGTCATGTCACCTGCCACCAGATGAAGCTTGTCATTTGCCACCAGATGTGGATTGACACTTGCCATGTCGCCAGCCACCAGAAGTGGATTGCCACTTGCCACGTCACCTGCCACTAGATGTGGATTGTCACTTGCCACGTCACCTGCCACCAGATACGGATTGTCACTTGCCACCAGTGGTGGCCGGTCGTAATTTCTTTTGGGGGGATGGCAAACAGTATGCCACTGAGAACCCCCCCCCACCACCCCGGTTGGTTGGTAGCACTTACCCCATCGCTTCACTGGCAGCTTCCCCTGCTCTGCGGCAGTGGCGGCCTCCCGTTCCTCTGCTCTCCACGGGTCATCACGGCAGTGGCAGCCTCTGTGCCTCTGTTTCCTCCCTCCTCCTCGGTGGCCAATCAGAAGTCTTCTCTTTTCGGCCAATTGGAAAACGGGTGATGCATGAATCTATCCTTTATATATATATAGGGGGTGGTGAGGATAGAGAGGGGGCTCTCGGGTGCCCCTAATGGATGGGCCACCACTGCTTGCCACGTCGCCTGCCACCAGATGCAATTTGTCACTTGGCTCATTGCCTGCCACCAAATGCAGCTTGTCACTTGCCATGTCGCCTGCCACCAGGTGCGGATTGTCACTTGCCATGTCGCCTGCCACCAGATGCAGCTTGTCACTTGCCATGTCACCTGCCACCAAATGCAGATTGCAGATTGTCACTTGCCACATCGCCTGCCACCAGATGCAGCTTGTCACTTGCCACGTCACCTGCCACCAGATGCGGATTTTCACTTGCCACGTCACCTGCCACCAAATGCAAATTATTATCACTATCCTGCCACCAGCCATGTCGCCTGCCACCAGATGCGGATTGTCACCTGCCACGTCGCCTGCCACCAGATGCAGATTGTCACTGTTCTTCCACCAGCCATGTCGCCTGCCACCAGATGTGGATTGTCACTTGCCACGTCACTTGCCGCCAGATGCGGATTGTCACTTGCCACATCGCCTGCCACCAGATGCGGTTTGTCACCTGCCACGTCACCTCCCACCAGATGCAGATTGTCACTATGCTGCCACCAGCTGAAGCTTCCCACTGTTGTCTGACACCAAAAAATACCAAATGCAGCTTGTCACTTTTTAAAGTGGTTGTCAACCTGTGACAACCACTTTAACCCTTTAACACTTTTGTAGGTGCCTTGCATATCTCCCAAACCTGCACAGTTTAGGAGATATGCAGTGTTCTGCATGTGCTGATGTAATTTCAACACATGCGCAGTGAAGAAATGGCCTCCGTGCCGTTTCTCCACTGAGACTGTGCCGTGACTGGTGGCTCCCGCACGCATACGCACGTCACTCGACTCCGGCCAGTTACAGAGCCAGAGTCACGGCCCCGGAAGGAAGAGGGGCAGAAGATGGGCGCCGCGAGCACAGGGGACAGCGCTGGACGTCGCTGGCTTAGTTTGCAAGTAAGTGGCACATAATGGGCTACTATGCGATGCATAGTAGCCCATTATGCTTCTAATTTACAGGGGTATGTAGAGGAAGTAAACCCAGTCTGGGTTTACTTCCTCTTTAAATGTAAATGTCAGGAACCATAAATCAGACGGAGACAGAAAATGCAGTAAAATCACACCTTTAATAAAATGGTCAAAATGGTACAAATAGTAAACGTAGTCCAAACATAGCCAGGGTACGGTAGTCAAAGCAGGTAGTCCGAACAAGCCAGTAAATCAGGAAGCCAGAGATCAGCATAGTCAGAGGCAGCAGACAGGATCAAGAACCAGAAAGGACGTCAGCCAGGCAAGTCTTCAACAGGAACACAGCAGAGAGTTTCCAGATATGTTTGACCCAAGGCACCCAAGGAATGAACTAGGCAGTTTAAATAGCCAGAAGGGCCTGGCTGTAGGCTGGACTGACGAGCAGGAAATGATCACCAGATGAGCCACTGTGGAACAATGAGTGCTTGCAATTAACCGACAGCTGAGCACTGAGAAGGGAGGGCCGAGAGCCCAGCCCTGACAGTAAAGGCAATTTGGTGGCAGGCAACAGTGACAGCAGATCTGGCAGTCTCTCCCCAGATTTCCAGCACATAGCTCCCAGAGTGAAGGAGGGCAGTGAGAGATGATGTAATCTCTCTGCTGTTGGTGGCTGCACAGTGAGGGCAGAACTGCTGTGATGCTGGGCGGGCAGTGAGAGATGATGTAATCTCTCTGCTCGCTCGCTTGTCAGGCTGCCTGCTGCAGAGAGGCCCAGTACCGGGCCACGGCCCAGTGGTTGGGGACCCCGGGTCTTAGTGATTCCAGCGGAGGTGAGAGCGGGTACCTGCCAAAACTAGGTGCCCGATCCCCCCCCCAAAATAATTTAACTCCACTATTGTTAGAGGAAGGGGAGGATTTTTTAAAGCAGAACTTCCTGTTTAGGGTGCAGTTCCACTTTAAAGTAGAACTAAAGGCAAATTGTTTGTTTATTTTGAATAGAGCAAGGGAGGGTTATGTAGCTGGGCAGCCGATTCCATCCCCCCCCCCCGCTTGTCTATCTACCGCCCCCTGTAGCAGCTGAGATTTGTGTGTGTGTTTCTGGTCATTTACCCCCCCAGCACTGTGGAGCCATGGAGAGGAGTGCCAGGCTGTGTGGTTGTTAGACATGTGCAGAACGAAAGCATTTGTTTTGTTTAGTTTTGGATGAATTTGTTAATTTAAAAATATTGTTTAGTTATATTCGTTATGTTAGAATCATTTATTTTTGTAATTTAATTCGTTTTTTCGATTCAAATTTTTTGGCCGAATTAAATTAGATTCAAATCAGAAAAGCAGTTAGGTACTACTTCTTCGTAGACTGTTTGAATATTTGTGATTTTATCACATAAAAATTTGTTTTCACAATATGAAAGCCTCCATTATGGGCCCAACGGAATATGTTACAAGAAATTATAGGTTGAATATAGTCATTACAAGCATGTTATGCCTTTACTTGTGCACACCATCCACTGCTGCCAGAATAGGGTTGTGGGAAACAAGGAGCATTAAAATGAGAATACTATATATATGCAATGCCATTTAAGAAGATCCAATGAGTTAAATACTGGTAATGTAATGGATTGGATATGTACTATACAATAGATTCCTATTTTATGCAATTTATGCACAGTAGATCCACTGCATTTAAAAGCAGCTCGCCTCTTATCAGTGTAATGTATTCTATGAAAATAAAGGTGACAGTTTTATTAGGTTTGTACAAGAGCTAAGATGAGCATACAAAGTGCAGTAAAAGTAACCCTAACCCATGCTAAATCATTACATTCATTTTTTCAGTAGAGGTAGATTAGTGGAAGATTATTTCAAGTTGATTAATATGAATAAGGCATATACTGTATGAACCCCCAGAAAATCCAACGGAAAAGGGGGTCAGAGGAGCACAAACAGCAAAACACAACCATATGGAAAAAGATTATGTTTATTAATGTGGAAAAATATTCAAGGGACAACCAACAAAAAAGCACATGGAATCAGAGAAAAACTTAAACCTAAGTCCATCTGGTTTTTTCTCATTTTGGTTGTTTTTTGGTCATTGGTCTGCACTGGGATGACTTCCTACCACCCAGTGATTTAGGAAACCATGCCTAATTAGGGTCTTGGGACATCATTTTTATGTACAGTGAGGCTCATTGTGTAATGGATCCGAGTTGGGTTTCCCCATATTTCTTGATATACTGTATGTTGACCTGGGTACAAATAATGCAAAATTATTGATTCACCAGAAATATCGACAGTTTGATTTTTGACATGTTAAACTTCTTTGTATTATTAAGGCTTCTTCAGAATATGTGAAGTGTTCTAAGTTATACAACAAATATCTGACTTCCACATTTTGCTATTTCTATGTACAGTACTCTGCAAAAGTATTAGACAGGTGTGAAGAAATAATGTAAAGTAAGAATGCTTTCAAAAAATGTATGTTTAACTTGTTTGTTTTTATCATTTTAAAAAATGCAGAGTGAGGGAACAGAAGACAAATTCAAATCAAATCAATATTTTGAATATATTGGCTTTAACCACCTCCCATCCGCGCCATAGCCGAATGACGGCTACAGCGCGGCTCTAAAATGCCGGGAGGACGTCAATAGACGTCCTCCCATTTGGCTCGTGCTGGGCATGTGAGGGGGGCATGACAGATCTACTGATCCCTGTCACTGGGATCAGTTAGATCTGTCATGCCCCTGTCAACCCCGCCCCCCCACAGTTAGAACACACCCAGGGAACATTGTTAACCCCTTCACTGCCCCCTGCAGGTTAACCCCTTCACTGCCAATGACATTTATACAGTAATCAGTGGACATTTAAATTTCTGATCGCTGTATAAATGTGATTGGTCCCAAAAAAGTGTCAAAAATGTACAACATGTCCGCCCCAATATCGCAGTCCCAATAAAAATCGCAGATCGCCGCCATTACCAGTAAAAAAAAAAAATAATAAAAACGCCATAAATCAATTTCCATAGTTTGTAGGCGCTATAACTTTTGCGCAACCCAATCAATAAACGCCGATTGCGATTTTTTTTACCAAAAATATGTAGAAGAATATATATCGGCCAAAACTGATGAATAAATTAGTTTTTTTATTTTTGGATATTTATTATAGCAAAAAGAAAAAAATATTGTTTTTTTTTCAAAATTGTCGCTCTTTTTTTGTTTATGGCAGCGATCAGAAATGACGCAGAGGGGATCAAATACCAGCAAAAGAAAGCTCTATTTGTGGGAAAAAAAAGGACGCAAATTTTGTTTGGGTACAACATCGCACGACCGCGCAATTGTCATTCAAAAAGCGACAGCGCTGAAAACTGAAAATTGGTTAAAACAGCATCAATTCATTTAGGTACACTTGCACACAGTTTTTGAAGGAAATCAGCAATACTGTATGTTAACATTTCAAATTTGTTCAAATTTGTTTTGAATTCGGATAGTACAATATTTCTAGGGATGAGCTCCCGGTTCAACTCGTACATCGGGTGTTCATCCGTTCGCGCCATTGCGAACATCATGGGGCATTCGCGGTAACTTTGCGTGCACCATAATGCATTGCAATGGCAGCGGAATGCCACCCGCTGATGGGCCAAAGCATGCTCATGACCTGCATGCTTTGGCCAATCACAGAGCGCTCTGCTGTGAGAGATCTGATTGGCTAAAGGCAGGGTGCCTTTAGCCAATCACTGCTCAGCAGCCTCAATCCACACCCCACACTATATAAAGCCGATTATACAGTGGCTCTATGTAGTGTGAATAATGGTGTGGAGATAGTTAGTGAGCTTAGCAAGTGACGTGCAGGCAGTTTAGTGTAGCTTGGGATTTATTGTAAAAAAAATAATAGATAGAGAGATATACAGTGCCTTGCGAAAGTATTCGGCCCCCTTTGAACTTTGCGACCTTTTGCCACATTTCAGGCTTCAAACATAAAGATATAAAACTGTAATTTTTTGTGAAGAATCAACAGCAAGTGGGACACAATCATGAAGTGGAACGAAATTTATTGGATATTTCAAACTTTTTTAACAAATAAAAAACTGAAAAATTGGGCGTGCAAAATTATTCAGCCCCCTTAAGTTAATACTTTGTAGCGCCACCTTTTGCTGCGATTACAGCTGTAAGTCGCTTGGGGAAGTCTCTATCAGTTTTGCACATCGAGAGACTGAAATTTTTGCCCATTCCTCCTTTCAAAACAGCTCGAGCTCAGTGAGGTTGGATGGAGAGCGTTTGTGAACAGCAATTTTCAGTTCTTTCCACAGATTCTCGATTAGATTCAGGTCATGACTTTGACTTGGCCATTCTAACACCTGGATATGTTTATTTGTGAACCATTCCATTGTAGATTTTGCTTTATGTTTTGGATCATTGTCTTGTTGGAAGACAAATCTCTGTCCCAGTCTCAGGTCTTTTGCAGACTCCATCAGGTTTCCTTCCAGAATGGTCCTGTATTTGGCTCCATCCATCTTCCCATCAATTTTAACCATCTTCCCTGTCCCTGCTGAAGAAAAGCAGGCCCAAACCATGATGCTGCCACCACCATGTTTGACTATGGGGATGGTGTGTTCAGGGTGATGAGCTGTGTTGCTTTTACGCCAAACATAACGTTTTGCATTGTTGCCAAAAAGTTTGATTTTGGTTTCATCTGACCAGAGCACCTTCTTCCACATGTTTGGTGTGTCTCCCAGGTGGCTTGTGGCAAACTTTAAACAACATTTTTTATGGATATCTTTAAGAAATGGCTTTCTTCTTGCCACTCTTCCATAAAGGCCAGATTTGTGCAGTATATGACTGATTGTTGTCCTATGGACAGAGTCTCCCACCTCAGCTGTAGATCTCTGCAGTTCTTTCAGAGTGATCATGGGCCTCTTGGCTGCATCTCTGATCAGTCTTCTCCTTGTATGAGCTGAAAGTTTAAAGGGACGGCCAGGTCTTGGTAGATTTGCAGTGGTCTAATACTTCTTCCATTTCAATATTATCACTTGCACAGTGCTCCTTGGGATGCTTAAAGCTTGGGAAATCTTTTTGTATCCAAATCCGGCTTTAAACTTCTCCACAACAGTATCTCGGACCTGCCTGGTGTGTTCCTTGTTCTTCATGATGCTCTCTACGCTTTAAACGGACCTCTAAGACTATCACAGTGAAGGTGCATTTATACGGAGACTTGATTACACACAGGTGGATTCTATTTATCATCATTAGTCATTGAGGTCAACATTGGATCATTCAGAGATCCTCACTGAACTTCTGGAGAGAGTTTGCTGCACTGAAAGTAAAGGAGCTGAATAATTTTGCACGCCCAATTTTTCAGTTTTTTATTTGTTAAAAAAGTTTGAAATATCCAATAAATTTCGTTCCACTTCATGATTGTGTCCCATTTGTTGATTCTTCACAAAAAATTACAGTTTTATATCTTTATGTTTGAAGCCTGAAATGTGGCAAAAGGTCGCGAATTTCAAAGGGGGACGAATACTTTCGCAAGGCACTGTATGTATTATGTACTTTTGAAAAGTATGAGTAGTCCCTATCTTGTGGATGAAGGACTCTCCATACATCCACCAATCTATTTTTATTGAGAATATTTTTAAATTTAGTAGTTTGAGTTATATTTTGGAATGTTCGGGAAGCAATAGTATCCATTTCCTGATCTAATACACAGTTGAGATCTCCCCCAATAAATCTTATCCCTTCCGCTTTTTCCATAAGGTCTACCATTAACTGGTTACCCACCTTTATTTGATCTTGATTAGGCAGATATAAATTAATTAGTGTAATATTTTTCTCATGAATAAATATTTTTAACAGTAAAGACCTGCCATCTCCACCCCTCCAGATCTCTAGGACCTGATGAGATATTGATTTGTGTATTGCTATAGATACCCCTCATGATTTGGAGTATTCGAAAGAGTGATGATACCATATTGGGTAATATTTATTTTGTTTACTATGTGGTCCGTTCGGAAATGCGTCTGAAAAAAAAACAATGCCAACTTTCTGTTTATGGGGTGAATGAAGAATTTGTGATCTCTTAATTGGGGAGTTTAGTCCTCTGACATTAAATGTACATATCTTTATTGAACCCATAATAGACGAGGAGAAGGAGAGAAACAAACACACTCAACACACACACACCACACCTCACCACTCACGTGGTGTAAATACGCCCTAACTATTTGACTCTATTAGTCTGATCCTGTCCGAAGTAAGATCCTTAATAGGGGGTATATGGATGTCCTCCAAGACCGACGCCTGGGATCCTTTGCTGATTCAATATTGATCTAATCCTCTTTTCTTTCCTTTCCCTTTTCCTCCCTCTCTTAAAAAGGGGGGGGGGGGAGAGAACAGGAGGGGAGAGAGATTCCTCTTTAACCTCTCACCTCAAAGTGTGAGCAATAATTCTAGCCAAAGACCTCCTCTGCACCTCATGTCATGTCATCACAATTTTTAACCACTTAACGCGAATCACCGTTTATAAACGGCAGCAACTTTAAGTGGATGCATCATGGTATAACCTGCAGCTACAGGCTATACCCCGGTACCGTTTTTTGGAGCAGGCGGCTGGCTATCCGATGATAACGGCCGATCTGGCTCAGAAGCTGCTCGGGCCTTTCCCCCTTCCCACTACCGTCCGCCACTCTTCTCCAGTCTCCAGTCCCACCTGGAGACTGGAGCTCCAATCCGATGCTTCTGGCCGCTGTGTGGAGTCCCTGTGGAAGCTGGAATCAGCTTCAATTGGGACTCCTTCGTACATTTCCGTAAGCAACGTCACAACGGCGCCGGTTTTAAAAAAAAATTTACAGTATTCAGAATCACTGTTTTTGGTGATCTGAATACTGTGAAGTGCAAAGGAGGAATGGGGGGTCTTTTAGACCCCCATCCCTCCATAAAGATTACCTGTCACCATATATTACTATCACAAGGGATGTTTACATTCCTTGTGATAGCAATAAAAGTGATCAGATTTTTTTTTTTAAACAAACAGTGTTAAAAAAATAAATAAATTAATTAAAAAAATGTAAAAAAAAAATTTAAAGCGCCACCGTCCCCGCGAGCTTGCACAGCAAAGAAAACGCATACGTAAGTAACGCCCGCATATGAAAACGGTGTTCAAACCACACATGTGAGGTATCGCCGAGATCACCAGAGTGTGAGCAATAATTCTAGTGAAAGACCTCCTCTGCACCTCTAACCTGGTAACCGTTAACATTTTTTAAAACATCGCCTATGGAGAGTACCAGAGTTTGTTGCCATTCCACAAATGTGCGCAATTTTCAACCGTAACATGTATGGTATCTATTTACTCGGCGTAATATCCTCTTTCACACTGTACAATAAAATTGGGCTAACTTTACTTTTGTCTTATTTTTTAACTCAAAAAAGCGATTCTTTTTCCCAAAAAAATTGTGCTTGAAAGACCGCTGCGCAAATACCGTGTGACAAAAAGTATTGCAACGATTCCCATTTTATTCTCTAGGGGGTTTGAAAAAAATATATAATGTTTGGGGGTTCTAAGTAATTTTCTAGCAAAAAGAAATATTTCAACTTGTAAATAACAAGTGTAAAAAAGGAATCTGGGCCTTAAATGGTTAAACTAATTTACAACAGCAGGGCCCATTCCTGGGCCTAACAAGAGTGACTGCAATGGGTTACAGTGTTCTGGCACCGCCAACACCCAAGGCCCAATTTTTCAGCACTTGTTTGACTGGGGCATGTCATCACAATTTTTAAAATAATTTACAACAGCGGGGCCCGCACCAAAATTAAAAAAAAAATAAAAAATTGCGTAGGGTTCCCCCCCCCCAAAGTCCGTAACAGACCCTTCAGGTCTGGTATGTACTTTAAAAGGAACCCTGCACCAAAATTTAAAAAAAATTGTGTAGCCCCCCCCCAAAGTCCGTAGCAGACCTTTCAGGTCTGGTATGGATTTTAAGAGGAACCCCGTCCCAAAATTTAGAAAAAATTGCGTAGGGGTCCCCCCCAAAGTCCGTACCAGGCCCTTCAGGTCAAATTTAAAAAAATGGCGTGGGGTCCCCCCCCAAAATCCAAAAAAGACCCTTATCCGAGCACGCAGCCCTGGCATTGCAGGAGGGGGGAGGGGGTGGGGCCGAGCGAGCGCCCCCCCCCCTCCGAACCATACCAGGCCACATACCATCAACATGGGGAGGAAGCACCTTGTCCCCATGTTGATGGGGAGAAGGGCATCATCCCCACAACTCTGGCCGGTGGTTGTGGGGGTCTGCGGGTGAGGGGCTTATCAGAATCTGGAAGCCCCCTTTAATAAGGGAGCCCCCAGATCCCGACCCCCCCCCTATGTGAATAGGTATAGGGTACATTGTACCCCTACCCATTCACCAAAAAAGGAGTGTAGTGGTACAAAAAAGAAGAGGCAGTTTTTGACAAGTCCTTTATTGTGTAAAATAGCTCTTCTTTTCCCTCCATCTTCTCCTGCCCTGGTCCTTCTTCTGGTCTTCTGCTTCTTCTTTTAGTCTTATTCCTTCCACTCTTCGTGTTCAATTTTCATCTTCTTCTTCCTTCTTCTTTCACCGCTGCCGCTCTCCCCGCTGCTGCAGCCCGACCCCTGCGCGTCTCCCAGAATGGGCGGTCTTAATAAGGACACTTCTTTTATAAGAAGGGGCGGGGCCACCCAGTGATGTAACCAAGTGAACCCACCCCCTTCTGACGTCATGCGCTGTCAGAGGGGGCCGGTCACCCATTTACGTCACCAGATGGCCCCGCCCCTTCTTATAAAAGAAATGTCATTATGAAGACCGCCCATTCTGGGAGACGCGCAGCGGCCGGGCTGCAGCAGCGGGGAGAGTGGCAGCGGTGAAAGGAGAAGGAAGAAGAAGATGAAGATTGAAGATGAAGAGAAGAAGGAAGAAGACTAAAAGAAGAAGCAGAAGAAGGACCGGGGCAGGAGAAGTTGGAGGAAGACCGGAGGAAGAAAGAAGAAAGAAGAAAAGCTATTTTATACAATAAAGGACTTGTCAAAAACTGCCTCTTGTTTTTTGTACCACTACACTACTTTTTTGGTGAATGGGTAGGGGTACAATGTACCCCATACCTATTCACATAGTGGGGGGATCCGGGGGCCCCCTTGTTAAAGGGGGCTTCCAGATTCCGATAAGCCCCCCCGTCCGCAGACCTCCACAAGCACCGCCCATCCCCCCCATCTTAACCGGCTAGGTTGCATGCTCGAATAATGGTCTGGTTTGGATTTTAGGGGGACCCCCACTTCAAATTTTTTTTAAATTTGGTGCGGGGTTCCCTTTAATATCCAAACCAGACCCAAAGAGCCTGGTTTGGACTGGGGAGGGGGGGGGGGCACACGCACTTTTTTTCAGCAATTTTTTTTCTTTTTTATTTTGCTGGGAACTGGCAATACATTACAGCCGCGATTTTAAATGACAATTTTTCCTATGGAAATGTAATTTTGCTCTGGCTATGTTCTACACCTCACAGAGATGCACCATTTTACAGACAGACTAACGACACCCCCCAGGCACAATATTTAAAGGAATTTTTCTTTTCTTTTTTCACTTTAAGCATTATAAAAATCACTGCTCCTGAAAAACGATTGATTTTAAAACTTTTTTTTTCATTGATACATGTCCCCTAGAACAGGACCCCAGTCCCCATACACTTTTTAGGGCAATAACATTGCATATAGGCCTTTAAAATTAGCACTTTTGATTTTTCATGTTCGGGTCCCATAGACTTTAACGTTGTTTGAATGTTCGTGCAAACTTTTTGCCTGTTTGCATATTCTGGTGCAAACTGACCCGGGGGGGGGGGGGGGCCGGTCTCGTTTTAATGTA
>BLSH010307272.1:928528-948053 GCA_018402905.1 Glandirana rugosa
GGGCCCTTCGGCTCATCCCTAGTTATTTCTGACAAAATTAAATTTTGTTATAATTTATTTCGGATTCGTTTAAATTCGTTCCTATTGTGATTCGGAAATTCGGATACATTAAAATTTCCAGATGTCGAAAGAATAGTCTGAATATCGATTCGGAGTGAAACGCACCGCGCATGTCTAGTGGTTATTAGCCAGTTCTCTGCTCTTACTAGCTTACAGTGCACAGCAACAGCAAGGCTGGAGGCTACGACAGTGGCATTAGTACAGTGACAGTGCATATTTTTAGCACAGATCACTGTATTAGTGTCACTTGTCCCCAAAAAGTGTCAGTTAGTGCCCAATTTGTCCACCGCAATATCGCGGTCCCGCTATAAGTTGCTGATTGCCACCATTACTAGTAAAAAATAAATAAATAAATAAAAATTCCATAAATATATACCATAGTTTGTAGACACTATAACGTTTGCACAAAACAATCAATATACGCTTATTAGGATTTTTTTTTTTTACCAAAAATATGTAGCAAAATACATATTGGCCTAAATTGATAAAGAAATTTGTATTTTTTACATTTTGTTATTGGATAGGCTTCATAGCAGAAAGTAAAAAATATGTTTTTTTTTTTAAATTGTCAGTCGTTTTTTGTTTATAGCACCAAAAATAAAAAACGCAGTGGTGATCAAATACCACCAAAAGAAAGCTCTATTTTTGGGAAAAAGGACAAAAATTTTATTTGGGTACAGCTTTGCTCGACTGCGCAATTGTCAGTTAAAGTCACGCAGTGCCGTATTGCAAAAAATGGCCTGGTCATGAAGGGGGTAAATCTTTCAGAGCTCAAGTGGTTTAAGGGACATTCACACAATATAAGTGAATGGAGACCATGGCTTCTCGACTAATACCTGCTTCTGTAGGAGAAGAGTTACAGTGTTTTCCCGGGCAAATCTGCCCAGAGTCAGTCCTGGAAAGAGAGTGACTGGAACAGACTTACAGTCAGGGTCTGTGCCTCACAGCAAAGAAACCAAAGCCATTAAAGAGGAGCAAAGGAGACCTGTTGCTGTGACTGTTCCCATCAGGGAGAGTAGACAGACCTGCACCTGAGCTTGCTGGATCTGCCTTCAGAGAGTTGAGAGAGAGAATCGCTGTGCTTTCAGGGTCCAAGTTGAGAGACTGCGGCTTGTGTGAGGATCTGGGGCCTGATCATTGGGAATTGCAAGTTGCCAAGTCATTGGGACCAGAGAAGCCACCTGCCAGGAAGTGGTGAGCTGAACTATATGTCCTACCCACATGCCACACAGGGTTAGCTAAAACAGAGACTGCTCCCACTTAGTGGCTTAGCTTTTGTTGATCGATTAACATGCCTAAAGGGGCAGTGCACCACCTAAGGTAGGGCCCCACCAAAAGTTGGCCTATGTTAATTACCAGGTACTTTCTCCACCTCTAGGGGTACCCCCTCTATAGGAACGCATAGGCCCACCCATTGCTGGGGTCGTATGCATACGGTGTATACCAGGACCCTTTCTGATTCCTTTGAACTGGCTGATATTGTTTAGAGACTCTAGTAACCCTGTTAAGTTTCAAGTTAACAGTGCTACAGTTTTCTTTACGTGCAAGTTAGTGATTCACTGCGCATTTGTCTGTCTATCTGTCTGTTACTTTTTGGTCTATGCCTTTATCTATTTGTTGATTTGCACCGTATTGAATTGAAATAATTTACTGCCAAGCTGTTTGTGGCCTCATTCCTGTATATTCTGTGGTAATCTGCTAACCCTTAAATCCACAGGTACAGTCTTTAGCACATAACCAAGTATGTCAGTGGGGACCGCGCAGTTTAGAGAGCTGTGGCAGAGCAGAGGACCCATCATTGCCAGTGGCCCCTTTAGGGGGTAGCACAACAGTTATAACCTCTGTAAGTTTTTTTTTGCCATTTGTGTCCCATTGGAGAGATTTCCCTTCATTTCCTGTCCTATAACCAAAACAGGAAGTGAGAGGAAATCCTTTCAAAGGGAAGGTATCCCGGGGTGTCGCCAGGGTCAAAAGAACTAGTGACCCCATTGAACGATTTCTCCTCTATCAATTTTCTGGTGTCAACCCAAAATTTAGAATTTTCTTTTACTTTCACTTTCAATGATAATAGTAAACAGGACAAATAGAGAGGGCGAATCTCCCTAATGGGAGCACAGACAAAAATTAAAACTTCACAAGAGTACTAATCCCTCTGTACACTATTCCAAAATGAGAAAAAAATGCCTTTAGTTATACTTTAAGTTCTGAATATAAAATCTAGAAGCTGATTGGTTGCCATGCACAGTTATTCTGGCTGTGCCAATCTTAGGAAATTCTGTTGTCTTTGTCTCATTGGGGAGAATTACCTTCACTTCTTGTCCTGTAGACACAACAGAAAGGGAGAGGAAATCTCTACACTGTGAAAGACAATCCCTCCTAAGCATTTGTTACTGTCTCTATACTTGTTCTGATGAGCACTCAAGGACAGAGGTCTTCAGGACAAATAAAGAGAGTGAATCTTGATTGCATAATACAACATATTCATAAGCAGACTGTGGAGTGAAGCCTGCAGTGTCCTACAGAGTGCTGTCTGCATAACCCTGCAGAGAATACTACATGATAGAAGGAGAGTTTTCACAGGTACAGCAGGTATGAACATAGATTGGACCTTGCCAGAATGAATTCCAATTCTAGGTGATTACAGGAATAATTGTAATCTCCAGGGCAACATGATTAACCACTTCAGCCCCAGGAAGGATTTCCCACTGTGGGACCAGAGCACTTTTTGCGATTCGGCACTGCCTCGCTTTAACTGACAATTGCGCGGTCGTGCGACGCTGTTCCCAAGCGAAATTGACGTCCTTCCAAAAAAAAAAATATAAAAAAACAAATGTATTCATCAGTTTTGGCCGATATATATTCTTCCTCATATTTGTGGTAAAAAAAATTGTGATCAGCGTTTATTGATTGGTTTGCGCAAAATTTGCATTGTTTACAAGCTATGAGAATTCATTAATGGCAATTTTACTATTTTTTTTTTTTTTTTACTAGTAATGGTGGCGATCTGCGATTTTCAGCGGACATGTTGGACATTTTTGACACTTTTTTGGGACCAATGACAGTTATAGAGCGATCAGAAATTTAAATATACACTGATTACTGTGTAAATGTAATTGGCAGTGAAGGGGTTAACCTGCAGGGGGGCGGTCTAGGGGTTGACTGTGTTCCCTGTGTGTGTTCTAACCGTGATGGGGCTGGGCTGTCAGGGCATAAGAGATCTAACATATCCCAGTGACAGGGATGAGTAGATCTCTTACATGCTGCCTGACAGAGTGGGGAACCACCGTTGTTTACATTGGTGGTTCCCCGTTTTTCTTCTGTGCCAGGCGATCGTGGCTCGCCGGCGGACATCGAGTCCACCCGACCTGCGGCCATACTGCTGGAGAGTGCGGCGGGCACGAGAGCGCATCACCCGCGGGCTCCCAGCAGTGCACTCCCGCCCACTAGCCGCGCACGCGAGAGCTGCCGCTTATAGACGGCGATTCGCTCTATCCAGCCACTCTGCAGCAGTATGCGAGCTGGTCGGGAACCGGTTAAGATGCATGTGTGACATCACGCATGCTGTGCTGCCTACCCAAAGTGATGTGCCACGGCGAGGAAGAAGGAGAAGACTAAGAGGAGGGGTGTCTGAATTGTGCAGGCACTGGCTGGCTGAAGAGTGGAAAGAAGTGAGAGTGAGTTACCCCCATGACTGAGTGCGACGCCCATCACCCAGGTGGCATGTGGCCTGTGAATGTGAATAAGGTGCAGTGTATTTCCCAAGATGGTAGGTGACTCTATGCTGATGTGTGGGAAGCCAGGAACAAAATGATAACCACACTGAACATCAGGCTGAAAAACTTTGATTGTGCATTTTGCAGATGTAAGAGGAGCAGAACCTGCACACTGCCCACGGTTCTATCTTCCTCATACATCTGCAGAATGCACAATCAAAGTTGATGACAGAGGGTTAGAACATCTATAGGTAGGTTGTCATGCCTTCAGCCTATAAGGAAAAATAATATCTTCTGGACTTGCAATACCAACATTGTCCGCTAGATGCCACTCTAACAAAAGACTACTGATGGGCAGTGTCCTATGGTTTATTACATAGTTTCTGTTATATCACTGGGAACCAACTCCACTTCCTACTACAAGTTTCTTTCACTTTCTCCACAGGGACAGACCACATGGGAGCCAGCTAAGCCTGCACCACGTGTTTCCGAGGAAAATCCTGGTCCTTCTAAGGCAGCATCTCTGGTATCTAAATAACAAAGGAGCTGCGCTAGTAAATCATAATGTTCATATTAGTCCATATAAACAATCAGGATAATATTTGTAGGAGGCAAAATCTAGTGACAAATAAATGCCAAACACATAGGAAGCCTCAATAAATTGTAATGCAGTTCGAAGAGTTGAAACCCTTTTGACAACGTCCAATAGGACGAAACGTACGTCAAGGAGGGGCGCGCTGACGTCACCAACTACTACGAGCCGGCTGCATTTTGTGATCTCTGATCTATGAGAGTTTTTACTACATGAGAATGTGAGTGTTCTTAATCTTTTATTCAATAAATCTGGTTACTACTGTACTACTCTATGTGGCCTTCCCCTCTTTATCCCTGCTGAGAGACACCGGGAGTCTGTTAAGCTACACTAATAGGAGAGGAGGCACACGATCTGAATACCATTAGACGCTGACAAGAGAGGGACGGGCTGAGAGGGACGGGCTGCTGTGAGATATCGGGAGTCTGTTGAGCTACCCTATAGGCATATCCTGCCTGACCTGGTCATTAGGAGAGGAGGCATATGATTTGATTACATCCATATGCTGGCAAAAGAGGGACAGGGTAAGCCTTGAATCCTGATGGTGGTGGATTACACTGCTTGCATCTGTGCACACTTGGTGGTGGTTAAGGTGTACAAGGTAGCCCACTGATGCCTAGGATGTACTTCACTATATGGCCCTTTTCTTTGTTTATGTCCAACATCCTGTGACAACAACTTGGGAGTCCTTGGAGGATATAACTGTTCCCTAGGAGATCTGACCTCATACGACCTGGCCTCAGAGGAGTTCAAGCTATCATTTACAAGGCGCTTTTGGTAAGCCTTTATTTCAGATAGTGGTGGTTTGGTTTCAACTCTTCGGACTGCATTACAATTTATTGAGGCTTCCTATGTGTTTGGCATTTATTTGTCACTAGATTTTGCCTCCTACAAATATTATCCTGATGGTTTATATGGACTAATATGAACACTATGATTTACTAGCGCAGCTCCTTTGTTATTTAGATGCTTATACTAACTTGAGTATTTGAGCTGCAGCTCTTGTACATTGCCTACGGTTAGCGCGGTGTTTATACATTTTTTCTAGCATCTCTGGTATGCTAAAAGATTTGTTTAACTGTATATCCAGTGGACATTTGTTTATGTTCATGTATTTATTATATGTTCATTTTATGTGCTTATTTCTAGATTCACCGCATGCATCCTATTATACAACCACCACCTGTTCATTGCAATACATTTCCAAAGTTACAGACAGTCTGGTTTTTTTAGGATTCAAGGGTTAAACTGTATGTTGAGCTACATACACGCCAGGGGCAAATGTGTAGCGAGAACAGAACAGTGAAACAGCGGCTATCCAGCAAGTGGGATTTAGGATAGTGACTACACAGAGGCCTGCTACCCTGTCAGCGCAGTCATCTGCATACGGCAATACAGCAGTCCCTACACGGTCAAGAATTCCTGCAAGCAACATGTCACATAGCCAGGCATCCTCACTCAAGACAAGGTCCCAAGTTTTCGGCTCCTCTAGGTCTTCTTCCGCAAGCAATGCACTCGCCATCGCACATGCAAAAGCTGAAGCCACCAAGGCCTGAGCATCCTTTGCTGAGCAAGAAATTCTGATTAAAAAGGAGAAAGTGAGGCTAAAGACAGAGAAAGTGCAGCTAGAGGCACAGTTAGAGGCCGAGGAAGCCCTCCTAGAAGTAGCCCTAGAGAAACTCACTGTAGAGAAGGAAGCAGCAGCCGCCATAGCCGAAGCAGAGGCCTTAGAATTACCTGTATACCCAAGAAGTGAATGCAGCAGACGCAGCAATATTCTCGACCCAGAGGCTGAAACTCTGCAACAAACTTCAGATTACATCAATCAACATTTCAAGCCAAGCATTGACAAAGATTACGTCAAAGAGACAAGCCAAAGACACTACACGGTACCGCCGCAAGTCAGCGACAAGTCTCAAGCCTGAAAACAGGAGAAATCCATGCAAAGTGATGCCTCCTATGACAGACTCCCTGCACGTGAGGTAACAGAGCCTTCTAATCGTCCTCCAGAACCAACATTCAGGCCAGAACGGCACGACAGGGGCCGGCTTGACACCCTCAAAAGGTATTACTACACACAGCCATCTTACCATGGCAACACACAGCAGGCTAACCAAGCCACCATAGACTTTGCAAGGTTTTTGCACAACATGAGTTAGTCACCAAAGGACTTGAAAAGTTTAATGACCACCCTGAAAGCTACAGAACCTGGCAGTCCTCCTTTCAAAATGCCATCAGAGACTTAGATTTGTCTTGCAGTGATGAGATAGACCTCCTGATCAAATGGCTTGGAAATGAGTCTCCTGAGCATGCCAGGCAAATCAGGACAATAAATATAAACCACCCAGACACTGGTCTTAAAACGATCTGGAATAGACTTGATGAGTGTTATGGTTCAGCAGAAGCAGTAGAAAGCACACTATTCAAAAGACTTGATAGCTTCCCCAAAATACCTAACAAAACCTACCAGAAACTTAGGGAGCTAAGTGACTTGCTAATGGAACTTCAAGTAGCTAAATCCGAGGGGGACTTACAAGGACTTGCATTCCTTGACACAGCCAAAGGTGTCAACCCCATTGTACAAAAGTTACCCTATAACTTGCAAGAGCAGTGGATACACATGGATCCCAATTTAAAAGACGGAATGATGTTCCATTCCCTCCTTTTTCTTTTTTTGTGGACTTTGTGTGCCAGCAAGCTAAAACAAGAAATGATCCAAGTTTTGATTTTACACTGTCGTGTGCTGCTCCATCAGGACTTAATCCTCGCAAACCTCCAGTAGCAGTACACAAAACTAACGGGTCTTCTCCAGATTTTTTTCACAGGTCTGTCAGCTTCTCTAACTCGGAGACAAAGGTCAAAGATCCCGGTAAGCAGTGTCTCGTGTCGGAAGCCACATCCTCTCCTAAAATGCAGAGCCTTCAGAAAGAAAACCCTGCAGGACTGCAAGGCCTTCCTCAAGGAGTACCATATCTTCTACAGGTGCTGCTCTTCAACATCTCACCTCACCAAGGACTGTAAGGTCAGTTTAAAATCCACAGAATGTGACAGCTGAGATCACAACACAGGTTTACATCCTGGGCCAGCTCCATTGACTTTACAACACACCCAAAGCAGTAGTGAGCATGGTGGGGAGGAAGAGCACACCACTACAACTACACCAGAGATCACTTTACAATGTATAGAGGTCTGCAAAGGAGTCATAGGTGGCAGGTCCTGCTCCAAAATCTGTCTAGTCAGAGTCAGCACAGCAGGTCAAAAAGACAAAGCTATTAAGCTTTACGCAATTCTGGATGACCAAAGTAACAAGTCATTAGCCAGCTCAACCTTCTTTGACATCCTTGGCATTAAAGGCCCCTGCATCCCCTACTCCTTAAAAACTTGTGCAGGAATAGTGGGGACGGCAGGGACGAGAGCATCCGGTTACCAAGTCGAGCCCATTGATGGACAATCATGCTTGGCTTTGCCTACTCTTATCGAATGCAACCAGATCCCTGACCATAGATCTGAAATTCCTACACCAGATGTAGCTGCTCATCACCCACACCTGAAACGCATAGTGCATCTATGCGCTATAGATTACATCAACAACAGAGTGTTGAGGATTAGGAGATCCACTTGTCCAACACAATGGCACTATGTACCTACTGACCATAATCCTGCAGACCATGCTACAAGAGCTGTTGCTGCATGTAACCTTAAAGACACAACATGGTTTACAGGACCTGCATTCTTGTACAGTGCAGAACAGACTGTTCCTAGGAGTGACACCATTGAACTAGTAGATCCAGACTTAGATATTGACATCCGTCCTGAGATCTCGACATTTCAGACTGCAACTTCAGACTGCCAGCTTAAATCTAACAGATTTAACAGATTCTCAAAATGGAAGTCACTTGTTTGAGCTATTTCTTGTCTCATCCATATAGCTCGTTCTTTCAAAGGTGACTCCAACAGCTGTGACCGCAAAGGAAGGCATCATTGCCAAAGGATCAGTTCAGTATTAGAGCTCCATCAGTCTCAGGATTTTATCATCCGCACTGTATAGCATGAAACCTATGCTAAGGAGTTTGCCTGTATATTGAACAGAATACCTATCCCTAGTGACGGTGCCCTGAGAAAACTTGACCCATTTCTTGATCAAACTGGACTATAGAGGGTAGGTGGTCGTCTAAGACAAGCCAAATTAGAATCAGATGAGAGAAACCCTCTAATAGTTCCTGGTCATCACCACATTGCTTACTTGATTATATCACACCATCACCTCCACGTCAAACATCAAGGAAGACTGTTCACAGAGGGAGTTTTACGAGCTGCCGGCATATGGATAGTTGGAGTTAAGAGATGTGTGACCAACGTGATCTTTAACCACTTCAGTCCCGGAAGGATTTCCCACTTTAGGATCAGAGCACTTTTTGTGATTCGGCACTGCGTCGCTTTAACTGACAATTGCGTGGTCGTGCGACGTTGTACCCAAATGAAAGTTGCGTCCCTTTTTTCCCACAAATAGAGCTTTCTTTTGGTGGTATTTGATCGCGTCATTTCTGATCACCGCTATAAACAAAAAAAAGAACGACAATTTGGAAAAAAAAAAAACAATATTTCTTACTTTTTGCTATAATACATATCAAAAAAAAAAAAATATAGAAAAACGAATTTTTTCATTGGTTTTGGCTGATTTATATTCTTCCTCATATTTTTGGTAAAAAAAAAATAGTAATCGGCGTATATTGACTGGTTTACACAAAAGTTGCTGCGTTTACGAATGATGAGAATTTATTTATGGGGTTTTTATTTTTTACTAGTAATGGTAGCGATCTGCGATTTTTAGCGGGACTGCGATATTGTGGCGGACATGTCGGACCATTTTGACACTTTTTTTGGGACCATTGGCATTTATACAGCGAACAGTGCTATGACAATTCACTGATTACTGTGTAAATGTCACTGACAGGGAAGGGGTTAACCTGCAGGGGTTGCCCTAAGGATTGACTGTGTTCCATGTGTGTGTTACTAACTGTATGGGGGCTGGGCTGGCTGGGGGAGCAGAGTGATCGCGACTCCCATACACAGGGAGCTTGCAATCACATTCCTTCTCCCTGTCAGAACGGAGATCTGTGTGTTTACATACACGTACCCCCGACCTGTCACTGTGGGGGATCGATCGCGGGTAGCTGGCAGACATTGAGTCCGCCCTACCCGCTCCCTGGCTCCCCCGGAACACAGTGAGCGCGATCTTGCAGCCGCCGTCAGGTGACGGATGTTTGCGATATTGAGCCACTTTGCCACCTTAAATCCATGGCGGGTGGTCGGCAAGTGGTTAAATGTGTTACTTGTTTCAAACTTCTTGGCATGCTACAAACACAAAAAATTGCCAACCTTCCAGCTAACAGACGTGCTCCAGACCCTCCTTTCACCAATGTTGGCCTTGATGTCTTTGGCCCTTGGTCTGTTGTCACACGTCACACCAGGAGAGGCCACGCAAACAACAGACGCTTCCCCTGTATGGTCATCAGAGCAGAGCACATCGAAGTTATTGAGTCTATGAACACTTCAAGCTTCATAAATGTCCTCAGATGCTTCATTGCTATCCGAGGCCCTGTAAAGCACATCCACTCAGACAGAGGCACTAACTTTGTTGGAGCAGCCAAAGAACTGCATATTCCTTTAAATATGGACACCAAAGAGGTAGAGAGATACCTCAGAGACCAGGGCTGTTCATGGACTTTAAACCCACCTCACTCCTCTCACATGGGTGGAGTATGGGAAAGAATGATAGGTATAGCTTGCAGGATTCTGTACTCTATCTTTCTGCAAATAGGGACCACAAGACTTACCCACGAGAGTCTGGTAACCTTCATGGTAGAAGTTTCAGCCATCACCAATGCCAGACCTCTAACTCCAGTCTCAAATGACCTAGACGAGCCTGTTTTACTCACACCAGCAGCACTCCTTACACAGAAAACTGGAGTAATCAGTGCTCCCCACGGGAATTTCACCACTAAAGACTTATACTTGCGCCAGTGGAGACAAGTACAAAGTCTGGCAAATACCTTCTGGGACAGATGGAGGAAGCAATACCTCTCCACTTTACAGCCACCTACTAGATGACAAGACAACAAGCCAAACCTAAAGGGGGGAGACATTGCTCTTGTTAAGAACTGTCAGTCCCAAAGGAATGAGTGGCCTTTGGGTCTCATTATCAATGCCTTTCCAAGTGAGGATGGAAGGGTCAGAAAAGAAATAAGGAGACAAAGTTGTTCCTAGGAGCAGTTTCTGAATTAATTTTATTGTTGTCATCTGAGGAATAAATAGTGGCATCTGACGATACCAGACGGGGAGTGTCATGCCTTCGGCCTATAAGGAAAAATAATATCTTCTGGACTTGCAATACCAACATTGTCCACTAGATGCCACTCTAACAAAAGACTACTGATGGGCAGTGCCCTATGGTTTATTACATAATTCCTGTTATATCACTGGGAACTAGCTCCACTTCCTACAACAAGTTTCTTTCACTTTCTCCACTGGGACAGACCGCATGGGAGCCAGCAAAGTCTGCACCACGTGTTTCCGAGGAAAATCCTGGTCCTTCTAAGGCAGCATCGCTGGTATGCTAAAAGATTTGCTTAACTGTATACCCAGTGGACATTTGTTTATGTATTTATTATATGTTCATTTTATGTGTTTACTTCTAGTTTCACCGCGTGCATCCTATTCTTATACAACCACCACCTGTTCATTTCAATAAAGTTCCAAAGTTACAGACAGTCTGGTTATTTTAGGATTCAAGGTTTAAGCTGTATATTGAGCTACATACACGCCAGGGGTAAACGTGTAGTGAGAACAGAAAATAAGTGCTGGGAGAACAAGTAGCAATACAGTATAATAGATACTGTGTTAGCAGTGCTGGGACAATGTCTTCCAGTGTCCAGGGTGAAGATAGCAAACCACGTTCCCGTAGGAGATGGGGCTAACAGAGGCACATGCAGCAAAATGTATTTAATGTATGTAATGTATGTGGCATGTGCCACATTGCATGGATCACTTTTCAGATGGTGTTTCACAGGTGGTAAGGAGGCAATATGTCACCTCCTTGTTGCCTGTTTTAAACTTGAACTTGCTGACCCATTGCTCACAGTTTTAACACATTAACATGGACTACAAGTGTAGTCATTTGTGTCCGTATACACCCGCCTACCTCCAGGTCCATCAGTTTCCAGACCTAAACATAACAGATCGGAGGGAGCCTGATGTAAACAGACTGCGGTGTCCTTTTACATTCAGCCGCCCATAGTGCAGTCACGAGTCAGCCTGTGTCTTCAGGCCCAAACGGAACAGGCATGGATGTAAAAAAAATGACTGATTTGGCTCTAATTCAGTAGAGGATTACCTCACTGATCCCCTGCTGAGCAGAAACAGACTCAGACAATTTGGCAGATGAAAGTGTTTAGGGGAATGCCAGGTGTAGATGGTGTTGAGAGTTAAGCATGCAGTATGTGTAGGTTATATTCAGAGTAAGGCTGACCACAGAGCCCTGATAGATGAGGGTCTTGAGGGCCTTAACAGATGCAGGTGGTTTTGTGGGTAGGGGTGACCACTTAGGTTTGGCAGGTGAGGGTATTGAGGGCTTTGTCAGATGCACATGGTGTTGTGGGTGAAGGTGGTGGCACAGTGATAGCAGGTGAGGTTGCCTATTTTGAATTGAAAGATACCATAGGGCAGGGGTGCTCAACCTGTGGCCCTCAGAGCCCTCTGATGTGGCCCTCAACCTCAAACCAGGGAAGTGCATGTTCATGTGATCGCGATCTGAGATTGCCAACCTGCCATCCCAGAGCATCATAGTGCAACGAGCTGGCACCGGCATCAGAGGAAGCAGGAGTTCACGGATGGAATAGGAGCTGCATAAACCAAAGCTTCTTCTGTAGCGCTGACTTAGGCAGAGGGATACCAAGTGCACTTTGTCTGGGACCCTTCTAGCAACCTGGAGAAGGAGTGCGATGCTAGCAGAAGCTGGAAGAGGAAAAGAAGGTCAGTGTATTAAACAACACATACACTGCGCTTTTGCAATGGGCACATTAGCACCTATAAAAGGAGTTAAAGAGGAAGTAAACCCTCTATATTCCCCTGCAAAGTAGAAGCATAATGGGCTACTATGCATCGCATAGTAGCCCATTATGTGTCACTTACCTGTAAACGAAGCCTGCGATGTCCAGCGATGTCCCCTGTGCAGGCAGCGTTCATCTTCAGCCCCTCTTCCGGCTCTATGACTGGCCAGAGTCGCGTGACGTCACTCCCGCGCATTCGCGCAGGAGCCGCCAGTCACGGCATGATCTCCGTGAAGAAACGGCACGGAGGCCGTTTCTTCACTGCGCATGTGCCGAATGACGTTGGCAATGCGAGTACACTGTATATCTCCTAAACCGTGCAGGTTTGGGAGATATGCAGGGCACCTACAGGTAAGCCTTATTATAGGCTTACCTGTAGGTTAAAGTGATTGTCACGGGTTGACAACCACTTTAACAACTATTAGGCTTCTTATCCGTGAGTGCAGTGCACCTGTGGCTTTCCTGCGGGTTAGCTGCACTGAGCCATAGACTTCTATTATATCTTGTGAGTTTGGTACACTTTCTGAAAGCACACCAAAAACTCCTGAATGCAGAAGTTTTAGTGCACTTGCAGAAAATGCAACACAACCGCAAGACATAATAGAAGTTTATGGCCAAGCACAGTTAACCCACAGGAAAGCCGCAGGTGCACTGTGCTGCACACGTGGTGCTGATAAACCACAGCACATCAATGTGAAAGCAGCCTTATAAGGGGCTTATGACACTAAGGGCTTGTTTACTTTTGCAGTTTGGGTGGCGGTTAAACCCCACAGTTGAATTGTGTTTTTACCACACACCCCAACCAGTGGTGTAGCCTCAGGGATCGCAATGGTGACCCCACCCCATGCTCCAGGGGGTCCATGTGATCTCTCTGTCACATTCTGTATTACACTTGGACAGGAGGAGCAGCATATACAGGACCCGATCCCCTCCATTTTCCTCTTGCAACTGCTAAAATCCTCCTTCTCCTCCTCACCAACATCAGCAGCTGCAGGAGGAAAATTTACATTAAAGCGGAATTTCACCCAAAAAGAGTATTTGTAGCTGCTGACTTTTTTTTTTTTTGGGGGGGGGGGGGGGTGGAGCTCCTCTTTAAGTTATTCAAAATAAAAGAAAATATAAATTCTGGACCATTATATTTCATTGTGGCCCACAGCTGGTTGCCAAATCACTTACACGGCCCTCGCTCTTCAAAAGGTTGAGCACCCGTTAAGAGCCAACTCATGATGCGGGTCTCGGTTAGTTGGGATGTCAGTTAAGCAGTATTGCAATGTGAACGGTGTACTAACCCTATTTGTTCATTTGTTTTTCCTGACAATGTGTTATGTCGCTTATGTTGGCTGTAAACTTTTTGCTCATAAATAAAGGAATTACAAAAAAAAGAGGTTGAGCACCCCTGCCATAAGGGGTCTGTCCGGAACTGTAGCCTGTATGACTATAGGGAAATCAAATGAGTGAAAGGACAATATGAAAGTGATGTCACAATTGCCCCTTGTCCCCTTTCCTATTCTCCTTAATGATTGAACCCATAGCGGTGGTACTGTGCTCATCTTCTGAGGTGGGGGCCCTAGAGGTCGGAAACACCAGGGAATGCTTTATGCGGATGACCTTTTGCTTTTTTAAAAAGATCCGGTCGGATCCCTACTTACTGTCCTTCCCATTTTAGACAAATGTGCGTTTTTTTCCGGTCTCAAAGTCAATTGGGACAAGTCCACTATCATCCCATTAGACGGGGGTACGCAGGCTGAGGCAGATCCTGGTCTTCCCCTGCAATGGGTTACTCAATTCACCTTGATTGCATAACGACAATAACTTCAGTGCCTGCGGTCTGCCTGCTTGGCTTGGTAGAGGGCTTGATGTCTACGAGGGCCCAGCGGACCTTAGTCTATTGCTGTTTTATGCACGCAAGGCAATACTCCTCTATTAGGAAAAAAAACCCTAACACCTTCCTTATCCTATTGGAAGGGAAAAATAGAGTGGTCCCATTCTATAAGTCAACATACCTGAGTAGGGGGTGTCCGAAGAAATTCAATAAAGTATGGAAGATATGGTTGGATAGTGACAGTGGCCTAGCCGGGTAAGGGGAGGGCAGAGAAAAAGAGTGAATATTGCACTGTCAAGACTAAGGCCTAGTCGCGCATGATTGGGAATGAACTGCTTTGGATATTTTTCAATGTCAAGCTAGATGCCCGTGTGGGTGAAACTACGCCATTGTTATTATGGGACTGGTGTAAAGTTCTATTACCACACTTGAAGTAAAGTTGGTATACATCTTCCCCATTGCAATGGGGGTTATACGCTCGAATCAGCAGATTTGCCCGTGGGATGGTGAACCTGGAGGGGAGGGGGGGGGGGGGTTCTAATGGGGTTGTCTTCTTGTCTGATTGTTTTTTGCCATTCTTTGCTTTATGTTTTCCATAAAGTTTATAAACATACATTTTCAAAAAAAAAAAGTGATGTCACAATTGAGAGTTTTTCCATGTTTAGAAATGTAGCTTTGTGTAGGAACGATCAATCTATATTTCTGTTCTCACACTTTTATCAAATAAACAGCAATACTTGTGTTCTTTTAGGACTCATTTTCTTGTTTTCTTATTATTAGATTATTTTTGTTCTTTCGTTGATTGAGGGTAGCACTTAATTTTAGCTTCTGACCGATCTATACAAAGCTATGGCACTGCAATAAATGGCACTTTCCTTAAAGTTTTACACCTAAGTATAGTATGTTGTGCCTTAGCTTGAAGTATTCACTATACTAGGGTAGTGATAGGCAGTATTCTGTTTTGCAGAATATGTTGAGATAGGTTCACTTTAATTTACTTGATTACTAGATTGGATAAGTAGTGGTGTTTCCATGGCAACAGACCATTAAGCATACTACTGATGTAATCTGCTATTTGTACTCACACATTTATGAAACACAAAGCCTTTCAGTCTAATTAAGGCTCAGATTATCATCACACCTTATCATGCTTTTCAGCAAGAGCAGGTCGGATTCTTTTTTTATATATGCCCTCAGGTTTAAAGTGGAATTCCAGTTAAAAAAGAAAATCTGCCCTTGGTTAGTATGCACAGTATAATAACTAAAACTTTTATATTATGCATTTTTGTAATTGCTGATTGTCTGATTAGAAACATTAGCCTAATCTAGACAACCTGCAATCCTTCTTAGCTTTATCGACATTCATGAGCGCTTCAACAGGAATGTGCTTCAGCTCCTCCTATTCTCTTAGTCTCACTTTGGTTTGCAGGAGCAATGGAGAGCTGTAAAAGTGTCTCTAATGAAAAATAGTTTACACATATCAATTTACTAGTTTGGTGTAATTGATGGCATGGAGTTAATTTAAAGCAAGCCTTTCCTTCCACTTTAAGGGCCCATTCACATGGGACACTTTACTGTAGGTCCTGTGCAGGTCCATGTTCTCCCAGCAGAGGGATGCACAGGTGTTGCATGCATCCCCGTGCCAGCATCCCATTAATTTCTATTCAGACACACGGTTGCACAGACACAGCCACTGTGTCCTAATGACATAAAGAGAACGGCACGCAGTACTTTTTTTCAGCACAGCAGGTTGTGATGTGAATCACCACATTACTGCAGTAGTGCGTAAATCTGTATTGTCACTCACCCTCCTAGGGCAGTGATGGCGAACCTTTTTGAGCCCGAGTGCCCAAACTGCAACACAAAACCAACTTATTTTTTTCAAAGCACGGAGCGGCACAATGAAAAAGGTATACACCAGTATACATATATACCATACACACAGATACATTACACCCCCCATACACACAGATACATTACACCCCCATACACAGATTACACACAGATACATTAAACCCCCATACACACAAATACATTACACCCACATACATTACACCCCCATACACACATTACACCCACATACATTACACCTCCATACACACAATACACCCATATACATTACACACCCCATACACACATTACACCCACATACATTACACCCACATACACAGATTACACCCCCCATACACACATTACACCGCCATACACACATTACACCCCCATACGCAGATTACACCCCCCATACACAGACTACACCCACATACACAGATTACACCCCCCATACACAGACTACACCCACGTACACAGATTACACCCACATACACACGTTACACCCCCCATACACAGATTACACCCCCATACACAGATTACACCCCCCATGCAAAATAATACCCCCATACACAGATTACACCCACATACACACACAATCATTAGTATGGAGAACTGCCCTCCAATCAATTTCTATATTGCAAGCTTCAGGTGACAGAGAGAATTAAATGAATTGCTAACCCCAGAAAAGGCAGATAGAAGGCTTCAACAACAGCTGCACATGCCAAGCAGCTCAGATGAGGCTGGGGACCCATGCAGTGGGTGTCCTCGGGGCCCCTATCTAGAAGGGAGTGCTTGGCCTCTCACACATGTCGGGGCAGAGCCCACACAGTCGGCAGTCGGAGGAGGAGAAGATAAATCATTAGTGATCTAGTCGGGCTGAGCATTACCAGACGCTGTCCACTCCCGGTGAAAGGTAACAGCCAAGCTGCGGGAGAGCTTTGTATTTCCTGACTCTGGATGCGCTGCCTCCCCCCAGCTCAGGGGCCGCACACACCATCACTCCCTGACACACACCCCATGTTGTGTGACTTTTTTGGGGCATTAGATCGGCGCCCAGTCCGTCCCTGTTCTCTGACGTCCTTCACTAGAGTAGGCCGCGCCGGGCCCCGACCAGACGGAATGTGTGTGTTGTTCTTCCTAGCATCCGGCGTGCCCACAGAGAGTACTCGGTGTGCCAGCTGTGGCACACGTGCCATAGGTTCACCATCACTGCCCTAGGGAGTATTGAGATAAATCCAAAGAGTATAGCCTACCTGCGTATGTCAGTTTTCCATTCAGAAAAAACAAATTGGTATGGCGCCTCTGTAGTGAATTTACTGTGAGCATACTTTTTTAGCTGCCCCTTTAAATATGAGTAGCACACTGAATTGGTTATAAAAAAAATTGTCAAGGCAATGGCACTATATACTCTTGAAATGAAAACATTTAGACATAGAAGTGTTAATAGTTGCTGTGCATTGTGTTCATGTGAACAATAATCCTTTGTGTCAACAACAGCAAATTAAATACCCATCAAAAAATAAACTATAAACATATAATTGTTAACAAGTGTCCATGATACGTGGTTTCTTCCGCATATCCTATAAACCTGTATAATGGACAAGGGGTGATCACTCACTAAAGGGTCTAACCCATAGCATGCACTTTGTCTCTGACTTAAGTGTATTGCTTGGTGGTTTCCGGACCAGGTCTTTCTCTTATTCCTTTCTCCTGGTTAGGTAGAGGTAGGCGGGTACATCTCCAACAAAACACAAGAAAAATATATATTTCTTGTGTTTTTGGTGGAGATGTACCCGCCTACCTCTAGCTAACCAGGAGAAAGAAATAAGGCTACTTTCACACTGGGACGGAGAGGGGCGGTAGCGGTAAATCGGCGCTAATTAGCGGCGCATTTACTGGAAGCCACCAGTCAGACCCTTTAGTGAGTGATCACCCCTTGTACAGTTTTCCATTCAGGCTCTGCTCTAGTTCACCAGTCCACCCCAGTTCCTTTTGTCGTTCATTGGTTGATTTGTGGAAGGTTTTCCTCTCACTTCCTGTTTTGGCTATGGTACAGGAATTGAATGGGAAATCTCCCTAACGTGACACAGATAGGAAAAAAAAACTGACAGGGGTTATAGCCCTCCCTTAATATATTCAAAAGGAAAAAAAACCCCAAAAACTTTTATTCTACTTTATTACTTTATTGAAATTTGCAAGTATACTCCTGGATGAAAATAAAACAGATACATTGTAATTGGCTACTCCTGACAAATGCAGCTACTGTAAGTACAGTGCATCAATGTTTTCTCACATTTTAACATCTTACGCTGTCTTGGGCATTTCAGACAAGCATGCCTGTTGCTAGTGACAACTCGCCAGTAACAGGATCACTAAGAAACAACTTATCTTTATCTTTGGAGTCACTTACTTGCTGGCCACTCCATATGGTAAGGCTGGGTTCACATATGAACCCCATGCAGCTCCCAGCAGGGGTCTGGTGCGTCCTGGTTCACTGTTTCAGGTCCGATTTCAGCCCAAATTTTAGGCTGAATTCGGGCCTGAAACGGACCAAAAGTCACACAGCGTTTTTGTGCAAATTGCACCCGACCTGCCGCGGAGATATGTGAACCGGCTCCTGTAGAGCCGGTCAAAATCTCCTGCTATTGCGAAATGTATACGGAGAAGCCGCATCCATTTTGCAATGGTGGGAACACAGCCTTAATGGTGTCTTAACTTTGGTAGTTTTGCCACTGGCATGTGTCACCAGCTGAATTGTCTGCGTGACATGCCCCAGTGAGAGATTTACTAGTTTTCTAGCAGTTATATCATCACACTAAAGAAATACAGGAAATTTTTAGTAGCTCCATCATGGTGCTAAAATTCGTAGTAATAATTTACATGGAGTAATAATTTAACTATAAACAGATAAAACAAAGGACTTCCTACGGAGTAAGCTAACATGCTAGCTAGCACAGGAAGGGCATACTTAAGCATACACGCGTGTTTGCCTGCACAAGATGCACAGGGTTTCTGTGCATTCGCAAGCAAGCAGACCCATTCATGTCTATTAGGACACAATGGCTGCACAGACACAGCCAATGCTCCCAATTTAACATCTGTGTGAGTGCATATCCTGGTACTCACACTGTCTGCGTTCGGAAACTTGCACCCACACCTACGCAGATGTCAAGTTGGAAGCAGCTACTGACCAATTGACATGAATGAGACTGCCCGCACGCAAGGGTTGCCACCTCATCCCTTTAAACCCAAACACATATGAGTTACACAGGTTCTGAGGCTAATTTATTGCAGATAAGACACCAAGTGAGTTTAATTACCACCTTAATCAGCCACAGAACCTGTGTATTTAATATGTGTTCAGTTTTAAAGGGATGAGGTGGCAACCCTAGCTGGAGCT
>BLSH010307272.1:948063-971509 GCA_018402905.1 Glandirana rugosa
GTGGAGTAAGCTAACATGCTAGCTAGCACAGGAAGGGCATACTTAAGCATACACGCGTGTTTGCCTGCACAAGATGCACAGGGTTTCTGTGCATTCGCAAGCAAGCAGACCCATTCATGTCTATTAGGACACAATGGCTGCACAGACACAGCCAATGCTCCCAATTTAACATCTGTGTGAGTGCATATCCTGGTACTCACACTGTCTGCGTTCGGAAACTTGCACCCACACCTACGCAGATGTCAAGTTGGAAGCAGCTACTGACCAATTGACATGAATGAGACTGCCCGCACGCAAGGGTTGCCACCTCATCCCTTTAAACCCAAACACATATGAGTTACACAGGTTCTGAGGCTAATTTATTGCAGATAAGACACCAAGTGAGTTTAATTACCACCTTAATCAGCCACAGAACCTGTGTATTTAATATGTGTTCAGTTTTAAAGGGATGAGGTGGTAACCCTACTGCACGCCGATGCATGGAACATCTGTGCATAGCGTGCGAGCAAACATGGCCTTCACATGAGTGTATGCTTAAGTACACACATAAGGCCTTAGCGTGCAGCAACATCTTGTAGCAATGCATGTGATTAAAGCATTGTGCAATCATGTGACAGTAATCAATAGGTCATACTGCTAGCCATTCCTGTGTCAAAACTCTGAAATTGCTAGGATACTCAGTTTTCAGGGGTTTTGGGTGATGTTCTCTTCACCATTTTTCCTATCACTCTGATAACTTCTTTTAAAGAAACAACACAATGAATAAAACACCTTTCTTTTGAAGAAAACATTTTATTTTTCCCAGAGAGAAAAAAAAGCAATATAAATTTTAGAGTATAAAACTTGCATGTAGTCAACAACAATGGTATAAATGGATCAGCGTATATATAATATGATGTAGAGTAGAATGGACTATGCGATACACTGGACATACTGGTGCATTGGCATAACGGACATCACATCACAAGCCACACAGGAGGATTTAAAAGAAAGGTCAGTTTACTGATATATACAGGTTATTAGCATAAAAGACCACATCACCAGGACAGGATGGTCTAGGCTTCACAAGACAAGCGTTGCTTAAAAAAATGGAAAGCTCATTAACCTTCAGTAAATTTAAACTATCTTATGAATAACTAAGTACAAGGTTGTCTATTTTTGTTTTACGTTGAAACATACAGAAATGCACTATACTTACATTGATACCAATCTATTAAAGGCTGGGATACTTGCAGTCCTGAGCAGAGTAATCTGACAAATCAACATCTTAAGGTACCAATGGACATTAGAACAATCAAAAAACTATCCATTCAGTGAAAGATTTTTTTTTTGTAACTTAACACTCTCTAAGCCATGCATACTTATAAGTTACCCATAGATATTGGATGATTACCAGGACAGGGAAGCAGTTAAGATGTCTTGGAATGGTATAGGCTCAATTCAATAGACCAATATTTTTGGCACTGAGATCACAGTGCAGGATGGGTAGCTTTCAGTACTTATAGCTCCAGTGCCTAATAAGGTAAGTATGGCTTTCCAAGAGTTAATTTGTATTAGGCAAGGGTTCAGTAAGAGTAAGTGAATTAAGTATGTCATATTAAGTGATAGGTTAGGTTTTAGGGTTCAAGTGTTATATTTAAAGGTAAGGTTAAATGTCAGGATTAGGCTTAGTATTGAAGGTTAATTGTAAGGACTAAGTTAAGGGCTAGGCAGGCCACACATTCAGCAATTTTCAATCTTTCCTTCACCCATGGGTTGAAGGAAAGAAAATTTTCTGATTTCCCCATCAACACAGTCAGATGGAGGAAACCCTCCTGCAGCACTATTGTGTTCTGCTAATGGGGAGTGCGGGGAGCCTTCTTCACTGGCAGAATACAATAACTGCTGATGGCTATAACTGCAGTGATTTGGCTTCAGTACAGTCAGCCTGCCTATACACAGATCGAAATTTGTCTGATTCCTGCTGAACTGGCTGAATTCCGATCCGTCTATGGCCAGCTTTAAGGACTGATGTTAGCGTTAACAATAGTGTCAGTTAGTGTAGGGATGTAAATTTAGGTTGGGTTTAAAGTTAGTGTACAAGTCAGGGATGTTTTGGGATACAGTTTTTTTAAACAGTTTTCAGCACCAAAAAAAATACAAACTATCATGCTATGAATTCAGGGATCACCTGTTAAAGCTGAACCTAACCTGACTGTTCTTTATAACCAATGAAGCTGCCATCTTTGCCTCTGTTTGATCTGCAGTTACCATGGTGCTGCACATGAGATTAGTTATGTCATTGGTGGTTTGATTACTTGACAGCTCGGTTAAAGCACAAGCCACTGTGACAATTAGCATTCATGTCATACCTTGAATAAGCTTTGACTTTGTCTTGAATAAGCTTAACCTTAATAAGCTGGTCATAGATGGATTGAAATCAAATTTCAATCCACGTGTTGCTTGTCCCCATTCTACAGAAGTCAGTTATCAGACCAGCTGGAAAACAGATTCCTCCCTCCACCTCGCTTGTTTGGATATAGGAATGTATTATTTTTTTTTCAGCCCACTGGCTGGATGAAAAAAAGAAAAACATCTATGGCCAGCTTAACTATTATGAGAAACAGTTAAATCAATGGGTTTAGTTCCGCTTTAAGTTCAAATGAGATGGTGATGATCTGGTAGCTTCTAGATCAGTGGTTCTCAACTCCTGTCCTCGGGACCCACCAACAGGCCAGATTTGCAAGATAACTCAAATACATCACAGGTGATATCATTTGACGCTCAGTGATTGCAGTATTCTAGTCTGTTTCTCCCCAAGGTAATACTAAAAATCTGGCCTGTTGGTGGGTCCTGAGGACTGGGGTTGAGAACCACTGTTCTAGATGCTGATAGCAAGTACTTTCAGCTACAAGATACAATCTTAACACACGCTGATGGAAAATCTCTGTAAAAGTGGCAACTGATTCTTCCCATTTCATTGGAGTAACGGAAGAAAATATAAACTGCTCATTCATTGCATTTACCTAGTGGCCAAGTCACAATGTGGATCACATCAGGTCCCGGTGGGTACGAGACAGCTAATGTCAATGGGTACCTGTAGTTGCTGTAGGATTGTTTGTGAACTTCACTGATACCTTTAACAATACCAAGTTCTCTAAGATAAAATGCCGTAAAAATACCACAAATGATTATCTGTGTTCATTATCTTTTTTCAAATTCCTTTATGTATGCTGGCACAATGAAGATAGGCACTTTAAACTAGTTGAGTGTCAGTTATATAATGCACTAATGATGATAATAGGTATAGATTCTGGTATTGTGTTGAGTAACAATGTAACCACTGTAGTACTCAGCTGGAGATAAGATACAAGTAAAATCTAGGGAATAATGTACCCTGCAATGCGCATAGCAGGTTTTATAGTCATCCGAGTTTCATATATCAGTGGTCATGAAACTCCTCAATGATTCTACAAATCCTCACTGTTTCATTTAGATTCCATATTATACAATAGGTAAAGACAAAATTCCAAGTTTAATCTACTAATAGATCCTTTATTTAAATTCCTTTGATATGTACCCTGTTGCAGCATTGGCCAACAGAAGAAGGGCCTTTAAGTGTCTAACCATGAGCCAAAACTCTTCAGATACATAAACGTAGAATTAAGTAAATCTCATTTCCCTTGGTCAATACTTTTCCTTTTTTCCAACAAGAAGCATTTCTTACATTATAGTGTTTCAGAAAACTTTGGCATTGTTTAAGTGTTTGATCATTTTTATTTTATAGCTGGAAAATAAAGAGATTATAGCCAAGCAAAACGGTTTACAAAACATCATTATGCAAATAATCTGTGAATAGATAAAAACAGACCTAAACTCAACAGAAAATTCTGTTATTTTATCAACATGAACCTTGATAGGCACGAGATTATCAAGTATCTGTGATAAGTGGAGCAGTGTTCATAAAGAGAGTATACTCATTGTCCTGCACACAGAAGGAGATTTACAAAAAGCTGTCCCACGCAAAATAAGTGCATTAGCATTATTATACAGAACCGCTACTGTCAATTATATGCATATTAGAGAAATGTGATGAAATGTGATTGGAACATTTGCTAAGTAAAGGAATAGCATGGAATAGCACTGTCATGTTTTTTAAACCTCCTCCAAATTGCAGCCATTTATCAAAATGCAAACAATTAGCTGGATAGCAGGGACATCACTGAGACTGACTTTTACTGTGACACATTTATGGAAATTATTGTGTGACATAAATGCATATACACATGAGCAGCACAGTAATGTAGTGGTTTTCACTTCTGCCCTCCAGCCCTAGGGTCCACTGTTTGAATCCTGCTCAGGAAACTATCTGCATGGAGTTTGCATGTTCCACCTGTGCTTGTGTGGGTTTCCTTTGGATACTCTGGTTTCCCATACTCCAAAGACATACTGGTAGATTGGTAGATGGCTCCTGTCTAAATTGTCGCTTGTATATGTATGCATGTAAAATAGCAAACTTACATTATAATCTCTTTGATTGATGTGAATGTATATTATGTAAAGCACTTCATAAAGTGTCAGCGCTATATAAATACCTGTAATAAATAAATATGACAGAAAAATGAAAAACATCTTACTGGCTATGATGTCTCTTCTGTGTTGCTTCTGATAAATTTATGTTAAGGCTACAAGTGGCCATTTTCAGCACAAGCACATTTGCCAGTCTTATTATGGAACAGTATTCAACTGGACAAAATAAGCCAATAGGAGCAATAGATAGATGTCTACTAAAGGTTAAAGGACATTAAAAAAAACGTCAGTAGCTTATCAGTGATTTTTTCAGCTTTTACCAGCGTTATATTACCGGCGGTTTTTCGAGTTTTTAAAGGGCCAGCATTTTTTTTTTCTTAATTGATCTAAAATGTCCAAAAATGTTGGGAATCAATGTTTAGCCACATTTTTAAGTGTTTTTGGGCGTTTTTGAGCATTTGAACATTTTTACAGCTGAAAAACGTCTCTCAGAACCCTCTGGTCTTGGGTTTTTTTTTTACAGCTCAAAAACGTCACTGCTAAAAACAGTTGATAACAGCCTATGTGTGCATGAGCACATAGGATAACATGATGGAGGGTTTATTGAATAGAAAAAAACATCTGCAGCTAAAAACAGCTGCTGTAAAACAGTCAAAATAGTCCTGTGTGCATGAGGCCTAAGGGTGCGTACACACCTGCAAAGCACCCTGCCAGTGATTACATGGGAGAATGCCTGCAGGGGTTACCTGCTATTAGCTGCGAGTAGGCAATGGGAGGCTGCCAGCTCTCACAGCTAATCACTCCTACTCACATGTAAGCTCTCTTGCTGTGATCACATGTGAGCGTTCTTCCCTGGACGCAGCCAGGGCTTATCACTCGCATGTAATCACTGGCAGAGTGTATTCACATGTGTCTAAGGGTACCTAGGGATCTAAGTATTCAGCTGATAATCTACTTGCCTTAGTAATCAGTGTAGCATACATTGTTATTCTAAAACCTTCCTATGAACAGTGCCCCGCTCTCTCATTTTGGAGAACCAGGACTCAGAGTATGTCAAGGCAGAAAGGGTATGTCAGGGTCTGGCAGTAACACTTCTTGCTGAGCCACCTGAGATGCTGGACAGCTCCCTGTATGATTGTTTAGACAACCTTACCTTTTATCTTGTTTCTCATGAACCTTGAACTATTTGCTCCTCCCATGGGCTTCCTGATTTAAGCCATGTATCTGTACTTCCTGTTTGCTAGATTATTGTGCTCTCTCCAGCCGATATCTCCCTCATGTCACTCCTGCTGCCATCCATATCTTCGCTACCACTCATTACTAACCTTTGGCTCCTTCCTTGACTATGCTTCTGCTTGATCCCAACCTGCAACCACTTGTTACCGACCTTTGGCTTGTTTACTAATTACGCTTCTGCTTGATCCCTACCTGCTATATCTGCTACTGCTTGCTCACCTCCTGGTGGGGCGATCCTTGACTTGGTACTAACCCGCAGCAAAACCCATCTCCACCATCAGGAGCTCTGGTGAACAATGGTTAGTACTTAGATCCTGCACCTTGGATGAGCCATGGTGACCTGCTTGTTCATTTATCCAGCTGGGTGGTGGGACCCTCTCTACGGCTATAGTTACTGGTCTCCCCATCCTAACCCCTGACCGTGACAGGGCATTTACTTGAGAACTTAATGAACCCTGAAGCTCTCTAGACTTGCAACAGCTAAGGGTGGGGATTTTACACATGGTTCTGCCAGATGCAAGGATAAACAATAGGGACTTTAATGCTGCATTGGTGTCTCAAAGTGATCAGAAATTGTTATCAGAGATTACTAATTTAGAAGAGTAAGTTCCTTAGCTCCATTCACAGCTGTTTTTCGTACTAATATAAATGTTGTGCTCAGTCCACCTCGGGCTTTGTGAAGGAGTTGAAAAGGATTATAAGATCACTCCAAGGAGTCCAAGATATAAGGGTGACATTATTATCTTATGGTGCTCACCATGATTTTTTTTTTTTGCCACAATTCACGTTTTTGTTTAAAGCTTACATTAAAAAAAAAAAAGTTCAAATTGAGTGTACTGTAGACACAGTCACCTATTTTTCAAGCCTGAAATGTCCATTAGATGATGTCTTATTGCTCAGTGATGTCCCGGTTCCTAATTAATTGAAAACAACATTCTCATGTGTCATGAACATTGTATGAAACATTTTTCCCTATATACTGTAAGGTGCCTCCAACTTTGGCTGTATTAAGTAATACCCACCACTGCTTGATGACTTCTTCATAGAACTATGAAGCTGGATGAAGTCTTGACCAACCATGAATCTTTAGCCCTTCCATGAACTGATTAACAAGGCAGATCCATTCTTGTTATGCTATAGGCCATATAGTGATGCCTTCATTCACATCTTCTCTATTACAAAAATCCATGGTAGAAAGGTCACTTAATCATCCTCCAGCCATAGGAGCTGCTGGAAATTATTGAAGTATTACTTAATACTGCCATTGAAGATACATTATTGAAGATAAAGTATAATTTATACTGTCATCAACATACAGCCGGTAATATTTGTAAAGAACAGCTGCTATGATTGTATAGACAATAATTACTAATTCTAATTATTGTAGTAACTGTTCTTGTTTCTGTAGGTTTGTGCAGAAAGTTAAATTGATCCCATGCTTGGTTAAGACATGCAAATATGGACCTTATCCCAATGCACCTACTGAATGTGAATACTGAATGGTTTGTATGCATGCAGTTTTCTATACACCTGTGTCAAACTACCATGAACCTCAAACAGTCACTGCGGACAAAGACAAAGAGGCATCAACAGCCCTCAATTAGTCTACAAATGTTTAAAGGAAAACTATCACCAAATTCTATTTTAACATGTCATGCTAAACGTTTTTGTGTTGCATGTTATTATATTTAAAAAGTTAAATTTATTTTTTGGTTTGATGATTTCCTCACTATGTTACTAAAGCTTTGAACCCAAAATTGCTATTTTAGCTGTGGAATAAGTGCTGGCTGATTGAATCACTGTAGGCTTCCTGATTCCAGCAATATAAAATATACAGTATATGTTTTCCTGGGTCCATCTACCTGCTAAAACCATTATAGGAGGGACTCAGTCTTCCTGTTGGATTTTTTTTTTCTTTAAGTAGAATCCAATAGGAGGATGAAGACTCTAGTGGCGAGACAGTCAGTGTTCTGGAAACTAGAATGCTCATTTCTAATACTGCTCTTACAATGGAGTTGTAGAAGGAAAGCCACATGCTGATAGCTAATGTGTCTGCACTGAAATTCTTGAGAGAACTAAGGAGCCAGAGTTAAGCCTAGTACACACGATGAGATTATCGGACGAATGATCGTCCATTTTTTTTGAATGCTAGTCTCCATATTAGAATAAGTTACTAAAGTATGACAATTCTCATATGACAAAATAAAAATTTGGAAGTAATGTAATGTACATATATGTATTGTATTTTCAGACAAAAACTGTACTGATTAATCTGGTATCGTACGAGAAAAATGTTCATGTTTTTCCCTTCGGATAATTTCGGACGTAAGCTATGTACTAATGATCAGATTATCATGCGATCCTTTCGAAAGCAGTATATTTTTTTGTACGATTTTCTGATCTTGTGTACTAGGCTTTAGATTAGCCAACCACAGAGCTAAAATATCAGTTTACGTTAAGATTGAATAAGATGATAGTTTTCTCACCTGAACACAGTGAGTTTATCTTTTGCCTAGTGTGACCAGTGTGCCAATTCGCCTTCCTCCCTGATATCAGTCATTTAACTGGTCCTGCATGAATTTTGGATTTGCAGCAGCCTAAGAAATGTCTGCTACCACTCAGCAGATAACAGGAGCACTTAAAGTGAGGTTTTTACCTTTATGTGTTTTATTTACTATCAGAATAAAAATTAAGATCACATTAAGTAATACTATATTATTTGCTACACAGTCGCTTATACATGATTACAATCACAACATACATTCTTTACATTTGATTAAACAAATGATATTTTTTTTTTATAATTTTGCAGCCCTCCTGTAATAAGTAAGTTTTGATGTGAATTTTGTGAGTTATAGAACAAACTAGGCTTGATATTCGGTACAGATGCCAATCAACATCTTTCATTATCAAGCCATATAACTTTTGTAGCGCTTAGCTCATCCTCATCTTATAGTTTCACCATATCTCGTTATATATTGATAATATTTGATATTGATACCTAATGATGTTACATGCCAGTAACTCTTTCAATTTCCAACTTCTAGCTTCAGCTACATTTTGCGTAATACGTTTGATCCTAAAAGCAGCTTGCTGAAAGGCCCCAGGTCCATATTAGTTATTTTTGACATTCATGTACTATTTATTACACATTCAAATATACAAAACTGGAGTGCAGACACACAGCAATTGATTTCCCTTCCCGACCCCATCTTTTGAAATGTCTCTGCAAGCTTGTTTCTGTTACAGTGTGGAAAATTGTTACACTTTATAGATATGAAACAACTGTTTGCCTGTGTAACTGTAAGGGCTCTTGCACATGGATGCCAAAAGCCATATTTTTTGGCATTCATACTTTTTTTTTTATTGATCTAAATGCAGTCCATTTTTTTAATGGGCATGTACACTCAGGCATGTAAACTTGTGCTGTGTGTAGATCAGTAAAAGAAAAAAAATCTGTTCAGTATTTCATTCACGCATATACCTATTTAGCACAACCGTGTGCAAGAACCCTAAAGCAGGTCAAAATTTAATGTGCCAGATCAACAAAATTTACAAACATCTGTGTTTTTATCGACTGAATTTGAATGATTGTTTAGGTAGGTCATCAGACACTGTAGTTGCTGGTAAATTTAATGTCTCAAGCATATCAAACTTTGACTGTGTGACCAGCTCTTAGATATGCTTCAGGCAAAAGCCTACCTGAATTTTACAATTTTTGAAAAAGTCTTCATATTTTATCTCAGTATTAACAGTGATAGCCATTATCTTGAGATGTAAGTAAAATAATACCACAGTGTATAAATCTGCTAAAGCTTCTACATCAAGTGGTTATGTACTACTGAACAGTAAGGGCTGAGAAAATTCCAAAGGTGAAATTTACTTGGCAAATAGAATGTGCTCTTCAATACTGATCCTTGTATGTAGCTTCCTTAAAATCTTACACAAAAGAGCAATTTTTCAGAAACTATATATGCTACAATCTATTAAGAACCTTACACTAAGGTAACCAACAATCCCACATGTTAAAACATTTACAAATCAAATACAGAGTTTAAAATTACAGTGCAAAGGTTTTAGAGTCAGTCGACTTCTGTTTTTGTCGTTGGCTGACCTGGGTAATTTTGTATAAAATTATATATTTTTGATTTTTTTTTTTTGAGGGGGAGGTCATTTTGTTACAGGTGGGAAAAATAAAAACAGTATAACAAATCACTGGCTAATTATAAATTATGATAGCACTTATGAAAAAATCCTTTATGGTTCATGAAAAGTTCTACTATCAAAACCAATTTTTCATCATAAACCATGAACATTCACTTTCATTTTTTTTGCCTTTCTTTTAACATTCAATATGATTTGGTTGGGGTTAAGTGCTTAGAGTAATATGTTCGCTTGGTATAAGTTGCACACGTCTATGGAAATGTTATTTTTTCTCCTTTTTGGCTGCTTTCTTCTTGTTCCCTCCCGAAGGTGCAGGAGTTTTTGTTTCTTGTTTCACAGCAGCATTAAGCGTGGCAGTCCCTGGAATATATATGTTCTGTCTATAGTCAGGTACATGCTGCAGAGTGAATTGGGGCCCATAGCAGGCACCAAGACCCATAGTCCCTGTTCCTCCTCCAATGTTGGAGCTTTCAGCAGCTTCTGTAAGATCAGAGGGAGAATTAGATATGTATAAAAAGTGCACATTCAATAAAAAAATAGAATTTCACGCATATTTGAGCTACCCTGTGGCAACTGTGATCTACACTACTCAGCACATTTCAAATGTTTATAAAAAGGATTAAAGGAGCAGTTCAGGAGCTTCCAGGATGTTGCCTTTTGGTGGTTGCTACTTGCTGCCTGAAGTCTTTTTACCATAGAATAAGCTCCGAGTTCTCTAGTCACAGCATTCGCTTTCATCTTATAACCTAGGCATTGTAATATCAAGACTAGTGTTGGGTGAACGGTTCATGCTGAGCAAAAGTTTGGCCCGAATATTACCTGAACGCCTGTTCAGCGAACACCCAAATTTGCTCAGCCTGAAAAAATGCTCCACCCGCGACGAAGGCTATCTGCCATCTGACTGCTCTCCATCTGACAGTTCTTAAATAGATAAGGGGCAGGGCCACCTGGCAACATCACCTGGTGGCACCGCCCCATGTGACATCACTAACCCAGCATGCAACGATCAGTGATGTCACACGGGGGGTGAGACCACCAGATGATGTCGCCAGGTGGCTCCGCCCCTTACCTATTTAAGAACTGTCAGATGGCAGAGCAGGCCTTAGTTTTGGGCGGAGCTTTTTTTTTCTTTTTTCGGATCTGGTGGCAGCGGCGTGATTGACAATGGATCTACATAAGGGGACATTGTTTTTTTTATTTTTAATAAAGAAATTGTCAAAAACTGTGTGCATGTTGTCCCAGGGTAGTCGGGAAGAGGCCCTTGTCTACATGAACATGGGGACAAGGTGCTTTGGGGTGAGGGGGGCAGAGCCTCCCCACCACTAAGCACCCCCCATGTTGAGGGCATGTGGCCTGGTATGGTTCAGGGGGGAGCGCTCGCTCCTTTCCCCCCTTTCTTGACCTATCAGGCTGCATGCTCCGATAAGGGTCTGGTATGGATTTTGGGAAGGACCCCACACCATTTTTTTTTATTTTGTCATGGGGTTCCCCTTAAAATCCATACCAGACTCAAAGGGCCAAACCCAAAGGGGGACCCCCACGCCTTTTTTTTTTCACATTTTTCTATTGCCGGCAATGGTATTGTATTTCCGGCAATTTAAATGAATTTTTTTTCTTTATATATATATATATATATATATATATATATATATACACACATCAGTTTTGCTGTAGCAGGTACATGGTACAGATGTGCCACTTTAAATATAGTGCCTGGGGTGTCCCCTTAGTCTGCCTGTAAAGTGGCCAATCTGTACTGTTTATAGAATATGGGTGGCACCCCAAAGCACCTTGACACGGGCCTCTGCCCCACAAACCTGGGCTGTGGGGGTCTGCGGGCAGGGGGTTTATTGGAATCTGGAAGCCCCCTTTAACAAGAGGTCCCCCAGGTCCTCACCCCCCCCCATGTGAATGAGTATAGTACCCCTACCCATTCACCAAAAAAGTGTAAAGTGAATAAAGACAATACAAGAGTTTTTTGACAATTCCTTTATTAAAAAATTAAAAACAATGTCCCCCGATGTAGATTAATCGTCAATCAAAACACCCCGTGCAGCGCCGGACCCAAAGAAAAAAAAAAAAGCTCCACTCGCAATGAACGCTTCCGTTGTCTGCCTGTGTGACATTGCTTAAATAGCTAAGGGGTGGGGCCACCCAGTGACATTGTGACCCGATGATCCAAGTACATTGTACCCCTACTCATTCACCAAAAAAAGTGTCAAAAAGAAATAAAAACACACACACAGTTTTTGACAATTCCTTTATTAAAAAAAAAAAAAATGTCCCCCAATGTAGATCCATCGTTAATCCTGATGCCGGCACCACTGCTGGACCTGAAAAAAGAAAAACACTCCGCCCACAAGGAAGGCTAACTGCTGTGTGCCTGCTCCACCATCTGTCAGTTCTTAAATAGGCAAGATGTGGAGCCACCTGGCAACGTCACATGGGGGCAGGTCACTGATCGGTGACGTCGCACAGGGGCAGTGCCACCAGGCGACGTTGCCAGGTGGCTTCGCCCCTTACCTATTTAATAATGGCGGAGGAGGCACATGGCGGTTAGCCTTTGTTGCGGGAGGAGCAGTTTTTTATTTTTTTCGGGTCCGACGGTGGCTTCGGCGTCGTGATAGATATTGGATCTACATTTGGGGACACTGTTTTTTTTATTTTTAATAAAATAATTGTCATTAACTGTATGTGTGTTTTCATTTCTTTTCAACACTTTTTTGGTGAATAAGTAGGGGTACCCCTACTCATTCACATGGGGGGGGCAGGATCTGGGGGACCCCTTGTTAAAGGGGGCTTCCAGATTTTGATTTCAATTTCAATAAACCCCCTGCCCGCAGACCCCCACAACCACAACCCAAGTTTGTGGGGAAGAGGCCCCTGACAAGGTGCTTAGGCGACTGGCCAGGATACAGCCTCCCTTGCCTGTGGCAAGGAAAAACTGGGAGGCTGTATCCTGGCCAGTCACCATTAGCTTTTTTGTGGCCTTCAGTTATACCTATAGACTTTTAGGCCATTAAAACTCTGTCTTACAGGAGAGCCAGCTACCTTGGGTCTCCCTCTGAAATCAGGTCAGGGCAACAAAATATACAGTATACCCAAAGTTCCTGGAGATCTGCTTAGTTATCCCTTGTGTTTTTTTTGGACATATGGAAGAATCTGTGGCCTTGCCACCCCCTCCTGTAGACATCCAACATATTTATAATTTGTGACATGTTGTTTACTACATTTTTAAAAGATCCTATAAAAGTATTAGTGGATGCCGTTCCCCCTCTGAGGAAGACTTGAATACTCAAAACGCAACGGGGCTATGCCTATGGGATCATCACTCATATCTGTGTCATAGTTACATTTTGTAGTGTGTACAATTTCAGCTTTTTATTTATATTTTGTATATAATTGTTTTATGTCATATATTGTCCCCTCGGTCATAGGGGTAATTTTTAATGCTTTTTCAATTAAACATAGTAAAACGTGTTTATATATATATATATTACATGTTGCTACATACCGTTTAATACTTCAGGGGAAATGGGACTTTTTGATACCCAGATCTCTATCCCCTTCTAGGGTTTCTATTCGGAGGAGATATGAACTGGGAGGAGAGATTGGGTGAGGGGATTGGGGAAAAAATTGTGCTAGGAAGGGGGATCGGGAGGAGGTTAAGATTTACACTGGGAGGAGACAATGTTTGCATTTTTCTTTGTGTAGAGATGCCCCCGCCCTCCAGAGGCCTAATGGTGACCTCCAGAGTCAAGGGGCAGCAAACATTTCTCCTCATGGTGCAGGTTACTAGGCATGGTGAGTGTAGTGGAAGGTGGAATAATTGAGCGCCAGTCACTTTGAAATGAACAAAAAGAGATTTATTGTCTCTTAACAGCAACTGCGGGAGAGGGGGGTTTAGGGCCAGGACACCCTTAGGCAAATGCAGTGTGCAAACAGGCAGACAAAAATAGAAATAGGCTGACCACAATACGGAAAAGGGACCTTTAAGCTGAATGCAGCAATCTGTATTTTCTTAGCAACTGCTGTCTCTTATAGCAACACTTCACTTCAATACTTCACGGTAGATCTGCACACGCAACTCACAGTAACTCGTTGTAGATCTTCATTCACATCTCACAGTATCCCAGTGTAGATCACCCAAGCTTCACCCACTCTGTCCCGCTGGGTCCCTGTCTTGGCTCACAGCTACCCGCTGTACTTCTCTTCAAGCTTCACCCCTGCTGTCCCGCTGGGTCCCTGACTTGACCTGGCCTCTGATAATAAGAGTGGTTGTCCCTTGAGGGCAACTGCTTCCCCTTTACCTCTGGCCTTGAACCTCACTTGCCTATGGCAACAGGAGTGGTTGTCCCTTATGGCAACTGCTTCTCCTTCACTTCTGGTAACAATTCGGTTCCTCGTCTGGGTGAACCTCTGCATCTTGGTTAGGCTCCCGAGCTAAAGTTCCAACCCCATGTTGCTTCTCACAGTCCTGCATAGGCCTCAAACAGCCTAGCAGCCAGGTGCTCTGGCCTAGCTACCGGGAGCAATACATCACGCGTCCACCCAGATAGCTGTCCAAGTGGGGCAGAACCCTGATCACCTGACTCCCCCTGAATAAATAGTTTATCCCAGCATGCTCTGGGGCCAAAGAAACCCCTGCTGATTGGCTGGCATAACATACCTATCCATAACCTGTGCTATCTGTAATCCATCAATCTAATGTCAGAAGCAGCAATGCCACCTTGTGACAGAAGAGAGGAACTACATAGGGTTGCCACATCATCCCTTTAATCCAGGACACATATGGATTACACAGGTTCTGAGGCTAATTTAATGCAGATAAGGCACCAAGTGAGTTTAATTACCACCCTAATCAGCCACAGAACCTGTGTAATTCATATGTGTCCTGGATTAAAGGGATGATGTGGCAACCCTAGAACTACACCAGACCCAGGCTTAGGGTAAAATCATTGGATCCCCTACCAATTAGCCAGGCTAGTTACCACCTAGCACAACTAAATTTGATAGCAGCCCTGTTTAGGACCAGGGTGCTACATTTGGGGAGAATTTTTTTGTACTGTCTACACCTTGGTTATACACTCCTGACCTCTGCACTGCTGACATCTGCATTACATATTCCCTGCCCTTGCACTCTATGCATTACACACTCCTGCCTTTCAGAATCATGCACTACACTATACACTATGTTACATTAGATACATTACAAATATTCTGTTGAGGTTTGTAAATGTCTGTGAAACTCTTGCTTGTGTCACAGCAAATAAAGCATATTTTATAGGCACAAGGAGGTTCACGTTTTATTTTAGCACAATTTAGCCACACCCAATCTTTACCGCATTACTGCTGTCCTTCGGGTTCCCAAAGGTGTCCCGGGTCTTTTACAATTCTAGTATCTTGGTACGAATGCTTTTTTTGGCCCAGCATTTACTATAAAAGGTAGTCATAGGATGCATAAAACATCATGTTTTGTAGGGGGAGGTGCAGTTTGCACTTTTACAGACAGACCCAGTGGCTGCTTATCTCAGGAAGAACAATAATGATCTAGCATGGATCACAATTTCATCATTTTAATTACTGTAATGATCTAGGATAGTTTTCTGAGATGGTTTCATGCCTGCATGCAATGGTGTTTGGCCTCTGAGTGTAACATAACAAACCGGCATGCATTACTAGTATATTAGACAATATTTGGACAGATGTATTATTTGGTCAAGTGAGAACTGATGATAGGGGAGTGTATATTGACTGTGATGCTGAGAAGTTTAGGATGCAGAGATTATAGATCACTGGAAGAATGAAACTGAACATGGACTATGAAAGAAGAAGGGGTGGATGGGAGGAGAGAAGCAGCAACTGACCATGGAACACTAGGAGAGATAGAGGGCAGAGCAGTATCTGAGTGGGAAGAAAAAAAGAAGGTATAGGGTGAGCAGATTGAGTACCAAAGACAGTTAGAGAATGCGGAAAGTAGATGACCATAGACAGGGGAAAGAGAGATGAGGTGTACTATAAGCTACTCAAGGACAAGGGTAAGAGAAAGAATGGAGCCACAGAAGAGATGATCAAGGACTGTTGAATAGAGAGAAGGTGGTGGGCAGAGCAGCAAGCGCTGATCATGAAAGATTAGGAGGGGGAAGTATAGGCAGAGTTGGAGCTGACCATGGGTGAAATAGAGAGGAGGCAAAGCATGAGCTGATTATTGATTGAGGGAAGTGGTAGAGAGGAGATTATTGTGGACTGAGGAATGAGAGAGAACAGAGAGGGGACAAAGTTGGATCTGATCACAGGCAGGGAATAGAGGAAGCTGAAAAAATGGCAGTGGGAGAATAGGTAAAGAGGAACTGAGCGAGCATAAATAGGTGGTTGACAGAAAAATGGTGTCTCATAAGAGGTAGAGCAAGAACTCGTTGCTGCTGAGTGCTGATATTGTTCCACTAGGACAGGATGCAAAGGAGGACCTGACCATGGACTGAATGGCGAAGGGGTGTGGTAGAAATGTTGTGGAGGAAACGCTAACATAGAGCTGAAAAATAATCATGTATTGTATGCAGCATTGGCAATGGCTTTGACAATCCTGGCTACTCACTAGATCTCTACTCTATGGGATGGTTGGAAATTGAGTAGATAGTGAGTTGCCATTTCATATAAATCAACAGCTAATAAACACACCGGCTCTATACTTCTGCTATTTCAGATAGCCTTAATCTAGCCATACACCTGGAAATTTAATAGAGCAAGTAAACTTTCAGTTTCATTTTTTGTTAAAGAGGAAAAGTAATCACAGATATAAAATGGTTATTTTGACTGAAAACATGGAGATGAAATCAAAGTTGCCTAGGTCAATCCTCCCAGCAAAAATCGGACTGTTTTTAAAGACATTGGTATGATATATTTTGTTTTTGAGCAAACTCGTAGTTGGGGATTGCTTAGTCTGTGATCTTGCAGTAAAATCTGGAACAACCTGAAAACATGTTGATCAATAGAAAATCAGGAATAAAACATCCTACTTTGCCAATAATTGGCATTTGGATGGGCAATTTTAGATTGCCTGCACCTGTCTTTGTCTAATAAAAAAACAAGAAAATGTACTAGTTAGACATGCAACATAGTTTTTGAGACTAACCAGTTGCTGATGCCAGGATCATTGCCTGAAGCCTTTCTGTTTCCACTGGATTATTTGGCCACACTCCACCTTCCTCGTTATTTTGAGTGCTATTAATCAAAGTGGAAATATGTTAAAACAACAACAAGTACAGCGTTTAACCTCATTATAGTGCGTTAAAGTTTAAACTCAAATGTAGAGCTGCAAGGGCTCATTCCACTCACCAGCTTTTGGTTTAAGGGTTTTCCACCCACTTTTATTCATAATCAAAAGGTAATTTACAAGGATTTTCCAATGCAGACTTTTTTAGCATTACACTCAACCACACAAAAATTCAGCATTTTGGCTATTTATGGTCTGCTCAAACCCTCGGTCTATTTCTGCACAATCTGCAATGTTTCTGACTATCTAGCTTCAATCAGCTGATTAATAATGAGGTTTGGCTGCCAGGTAAGATGTGGACCTAATAATGTAGACTTTATCCCACCCAAAGCTCTACAACTTCTCCGGGTGACAGGTCCCAGACAGAACTTAATAAGCTTCAAGAAAACAAAAACCTTTTCTCCCTAGCAGACACAAACCATGTGCAGTTGTTAAACGTATGTAATACATAAATACCATACACAACCCTGCCAGGACAAGCAAATGCCTAATGCAACACCAGAAGGGCTCATTCATTCTAAGTCAATACCACTTTAAATGAATGGGAAGAAGCAGTGTATTCTAAGCTGTCTATAGTACCTATTAGTTTTTAGGGCAAACTCGTCGTGAGAAAAATGTGTTGATTTCTATTGCTAACCTCTGCATCTAAACATGCTAGTTACTTAGGCCAGCCATAGACTGTTGGAATCTCGACTGGTTCAGCAGGAACAGGCCAAGATTCCAACCGTGTATGGGCAGGCTGAATGTACCAAGTTGATCAATCGATCAACTTGGGTACAGCCAGCCTGCCAGATTCACTTGTGATCCTCGCTGGTGGCTGCTATAGCCACTAGCAATAATAATTGTATTCTCCTGGTGGGCATTGCTTCCCCCGTCCGCCCCGGCTGGGAGAATGCAATTGCTTGGCAGGAGGGATTCCCCTGTCAGCACTTTCTGTACTGATGGGAGAATCATGCAAATTTCTTTCCTGCAACCACAAAAAATTGCACCATCTTGATGCTTTGGCTTCAGTGTTTTTTAAATCCCTCCCCTTGACAGAGTAGTGATAATGAATTCTGACTTTTCCTAGACTTTAATTTGTTTTCTGCTTGTTTCAGACATTTGTCTCAGAAGTATTGATGACAAAAATAGCCAGGCAATTATCATTTTAAGACAGAGGTAAGCATTCACAACATCCATATTTCTCCTATGATGTACTTTAATACTGTTCTGTTTTTCAATTAAAATAGTGAACCATGTATTATTTTAAATTGGCAACAGTCATACCACTTCCCCAGAGAGATAGCTGCAATGGCTATTAAGGACGCTCAGATTGAATAGTGAAATGTATGTTGGCAGAGCTAACAAAGTTAGATAACAGCCAGTGTTGACAAGCTTTGGGCTCTTGTTAATGATATCAGTCTGACATCATCAGTATGAGATCATTCAAAATCAGTTGACCGGTAAATTTGACCTCTTGCATTTGATGCATTTGACTTGCTTCAAGCAGGTTTTGCTTTTCCATAGACTTGTGTGTGAATCCAAAATCCTCTTCAAGACAATTAAAGCCCATTGACCCAGGTCCTAATTTAGGTCTCAGTAACAAAGTGAGCACTTTCTTGTTAATGAATGAAGATTCCAGGCTTCAGATAGGAACTCCAGTCGTTTTTGTGTTTATTAAAAGTCAGCAGCTACAAAAAGTGTAGCTGCTGACTTTTAATAAACAGCCACTCACCTGTCCCATAATCCAGCAATGTGGTCACGCTTCTCTCCCTCTCCTCTCCCAGGTGGCAGTGCTGGCATTTGAACTATGGGCACCCAGCTGTGACAGCTTGTGGCTTCACAGCCGGGTCCAAACTGCACATGCGCGAGTCACGATGTGCCTGCTGAATGGTCTGGCAGTCTTCTGGTACCTGTGATGTGTCTCATAACACTATAGGGAGGGAGGGGAGAAGAGAAATTTGAGCGAAAGTGGGAGTGGGTACCTGTCAAAACTAGGTACCTGCCCCCCCCCCAAAAAAAATGACATGCTAAATGTGGCGGGGGGAGGGGGGTTGAGATGGTGGGGAGTTAGTGCTTGAAGCAGAACTTCCCCTTTTGGAGCTCCGCTTTAAGCATGAATATTAATTTCACATTTTTACTTAAAAATGTTTTTACTTTAAAGCAGAAATTTACCCATAAAAGTTTGACAAAAATTAATGTTCTTTAACAAAAGAACATACATTCCACTTTAATAATGATTATGCCACCAAAATTAGTGCGTGCCACCTTCCAGCGTCGTTCCTGTTTCTTCTTGCTGGAGCCGCTATTTTGAAACCCAGACCAGTAACTTCCTTATTGGAAACTCTCCCCCTCTCTTTGATTTAAAAAAACTATATGTCACTTTCTGTCATTAAAATATGTACATGTCCAGCCTTGATTGTATGTCTAGACTTAAGCCGGCCATAGACTGATCAAAATTTGGCTGAATTTAGCAGGAACCAGATGAATTTTGATCCATGTATGGGCAGGCTGGTTGTACTGAAGTTGATATATTGATCGACTTCAATTCAACCAGCCTGTTGGATTCTTTTTCATGCGATGACTGCCACAATAGCCACAAGCAAGGATCATTGTATTAATTTGGCTGGGAAACCTCCCACTGTCAGAATACAATAACTCCGCGCAAAGGATTCCCTCATCAACACTGTGTTCATGGGGAAATCAAGCAATTTTCTTTCCTTTAACCTGTGATTGAAGGAAAGAAAATTGGTTAATGTATGGCCTGCCTTTGATAGAGAGGAAGGCTGACAGAAGCTTTAGCCTAAGTTCACACATATGCGGTGCAGGAAACGCAACGATCCCTGTGAACTTCCTACACCACATTGCAATCGCACTGTGTTTGCGATCTGCTACAGGTAACAATATAAAATTAATGACACCCCAAGAGAATCGCAAACACAGTGTGGTTTGCCTGCATCAGATCGCATAGTACAAGATGACCATATGATGCGGTTGCGGTGCAGCTCCAAAAAAAGTGCCTGCACTTTTTAGGTGTGATGTAGTGCAATTTGAGCAAATTCAAAATGAATGGGCTCAAATTGCACTGCACTGAATCACATGTGAATTGCACAGGTGTGAACGAAGCCTAAAACTTACAAGGATATTGTCTTATCTTATCTCCCTGATATTCTTCCTTTCTCCCTCTTTGGCAGCCCTGAAATTCAGCACTGTAAGCCCTGGTTCACACTATAACTCGCATGTGAATTGCACAGGAACCGCACCGCATTCCTGTGCGATTCGCATGCAAGTTATAAGGAGAGAGGAAGAATATCAGAGAGATAAGATAAGACAGCATCCTTGTAAGATTTAGGCTCCGTTCACCTTGGCATTCTGAATCGCTAGCGATTCGAAATGGCGGCAAATCACAGGACGCCCATGCATTCCCCGTGTGTTCCCTGTCACTTTCAATAGCACCCTAAACACGGCGCAATTTTCCCGCCCAAAAGAAGTACAAGAGTTCTTTTGGGCAACAGACGCCCTGGGATTCTGTTTGCGCGATTTTACCGTTATTGCCGCCTGATACACCAAGATGTGAACGGAGCCTAACTCTTTTGTGTCTTCCTGGCAGCAAAGATTATCCTGTCACCTCTCCTGCTTTCTGTATGTTCCCTCAGCACAATTTGTGTCAATCCTGTTGCTTTCTTCCCTCTTCAGCAACAGTAAATCTTAAAGCTGTCAACAGATTGGCATCTAGTGACACAGTGCCGACAATAGAGAGTCATGGAGCATATGCAGAGAAGGGTGACACTGGACACATGTTGACTTGTTACTCCTATGTTACATCCTCTTATTAAAGGTGAGTGGGTTTGACTCAGGAAAAAGAGGTCATATGACGCAGTGCCTTGAAATGATTGTGGTGGGTAGTGAACTGAACATTAGCTGCTTTCTCATTGCAAGGTATAGATGTACGTTTCTGGCATTTAGTAATTTCAAAAGCTCTGCATTTTTCTCTTAAAAGAATAGTATAGCCAAAGCTTACTTTTGCAATCCTGTGACCCAGGTTTGTCCAACAACTGGCTAAAGCCCGCTGCCAGCCAACTCCATAGAACCGCTTCAGGTTCTGAAAGGATTCCAGTAATATTGTTGGGATCCACCCAAATGCCTGACTGGCAGCTGGGTCAGCCTCAAAGCCTGAGCCAGCTGCTCACTCCCCTTCCCTAGCCTAGCTCTCCAGTGAGTGCTAGAGGGGCAGAGCAGAGAGTGGTGACTGACAGTCACTGCCCTCTGCTCACAGCAGACTGAAAACGGAGTGCTCAACGGTCATGTGATTGCTCAGTTCTCGGGCTTAGAGCTGACAGGGGGCAGCTGCAGCACCACAGCAATGCTGCAGCCATAGAAGAGAGTATGTATGTTTGTTTTTTCATTTCCACACTTCTCCTTTAAAGAGGAAGTAAACCCTGATGGGTTTTACTTCCTCTTTGTTTCTCCTGATTACCCTGCAATATAAAAGCATAATAGACTAGTATGCGTCGCATACTAGTCTATTATGTGACACTTACCTGCCATGGAAATCCGTGATGTCCCCGCTCCAGGAAGCGTCCATCTTCGCCCCTCTTCCTTCTGGGGGTCGCGGACTCTGGCTCTGCGATTTTGCCGAAGCCGCGTGACGTCACTCCCGCACATCCAAACGCGGCACGCTGTCAGTGAAGAAACGGCATGGAGGCCGTTTCTTCACTGCGCATGTGCCTGATAACGTGGGCACATGCAAGTACACTGCATATCTCCTGAACCGTGCAGGTTTGGGAGATATGCAAGGAACATACAGGTAAGCCTTATTATAGGCTTACCTGTAGGTTAAAGTGATTGTCAAGACTTGACAACCACTTTAACCACTTGACCACTGGGCACTTAAACCCCCTTCCTAACCAGACCAATTTTCAGCTTTCGGTGCTCTCACATTTTGAATGACAATTACTCAGTCATACTACACTGTACCCATATAATTTTTTTGTCCCTTTTTTCCCACACAAGTAGAGCTTTCTTTTGGTGGCATATAATCACTGCTGGGTTTGTTTTTTTTTTTTGCTATAAATGAAAAAATACTGCAAATGTGGTAAAAAAATTGATTTTTTGTATAACTTACCGTAAAATCCTTTTCTCTGAGTTCACTGACAGACGCAGCCTTCTTATGACACATGGGGTTATGCTCATCCTACTAGGAGTAGACTAGGCAAAAACAAACAAAAGCGTAGGTTGGCCCCTCCCAGGGGGCCGTCCTCACCTCAGCATATAATCCCCCTGCTCTGCATAGCACATCAGTTCGTAACAAGCTGTACAAAACCAACGCAGAGGGGTGGGTGCTGCGTCTGTCAGTGAACTCAGAGAAAAGGATTTTACGGTAAGTTATACAAAAAAATCAATTTTTCTCTTCCGTTCACTGACAGACGCAGCCTTCTTATGACACATGGGGACGTCCCAAAGCTGTGCCAATCAAGAGGGGTGGGCAAACCATAACAAATGTACCCAACAGAAAGACACCCTCTCAGGCGGCGTTAACTGCGCCTAAACTGCCTAAACTGCCGCTTGTAATACCTTGCGGCCAAAAGCAGCATCCGAGGATGCTACAACATCAACTTTGTAAAACTTAGTAAACGTGTGCACTATGGCCCAAGTAGCAGCCTTGCACACCTGGGACACCGAAGCTTGGTGTCTAAACGCCCAGGACGTACTAACTGCCCTGGTGGAATGAGCCGTGACTGGAAATGGGGGAACCTTGCCCCGAATCTCATATGCATGAGTCACGGTCCTCCGTATCCAACGTGATATGAAGCCGCAAAGCCTCTGCACGACCCTTCTGTCAGCAAAAATAAAGAATCAGACTTCCTAAAAGAAGCTGTAGAACTTAAATATACCCGCAAAGCCCTCACCACATCCAAAGAATGCAGCTCGACCTTCCTTCAGACTAAGAAATAAAAACGACTGTCTTCCCAGCACGTCTCCGAAACGCCGAAGTATAGTGCAACCTATGCCTCCTGGCACTGAGTACGTATACTCTAAGCCCCGTTCCAAGGGGGTAAAGGTCAGTGCCGAGTAAGGTGGTCCCGTCAATCATGCAGGACCCGCAAATCTGTGGTTCGAAGCCACAGGGTCCACACGTTCCGACGATGAACCCGGTATCACGTGTGCAAATGATTCAAAATGTTTCAACTACAACATCGTAGGAGCCTACGACGAAAACCGGCGTTCCATAATGTTCGCCGTCAAATCCGTCAAATCCGCGTCAATTGCGGCGGACTCTCCCAC
>BLSH010307272.1:974932-985953 GCA_018402905.1 Glandirana rugosa
CCGGCAGGAGTGGAGTCGTATATTAGGGGGACGAGACGTATCGTGTAGTCAAACCGAGCAGACTTACCATCCCCTAGGGGAGGCATGCTGCTGGCCAGGCCCTTGGACAGGCCTACCTAGTCACTGGGCTCTAGTGGGTTTTAGCCACTGGCTGCCCGCACGGAACGGGCGCTATGCGGTGGGCACCCCGAAGGGCGTTCGCATAGTGTCGGCCGGACTGGTGAAAGATTTGGATTCTAGATATCCTCTATACCACCAGCCAGCTTCTTGATAGCAGTCTTCATCAGATGAATCTTCAGGAGACCGCAGATCCCAAAGGGAACCAGGTCTACTCCTTTCACTAGGCAAAAGAAAACTGATGTGCTATGCAGAGCAGGGGGATTATATGCTGAGGTGAGGACGGCCCCCTGGGAGGGGCCAACCTACGCTTTTGTTTGTTTTTGCCTAGTCTACTCCTAGTAGGATGAGCATAACCCCATGTGTCATAAGAAGGCTGCGTCTGTCAGTGAACGGAAGAGAAAAATGCATTTTTCTACGTTTCCGATATAAAATTTTGCAAATTGGTAATTTTTTCATCTTAAATTTTGGACAAAATTTATACTACTACATATCTTTGGTAAAAAAGAAAACCCAAATTAGTGGATATTATTTGGTCTTTGTGAAAATTATAGCGTCTACAATCTATGGTGCCATTCACTGATAATTGATCACACCTGATGTACTGACGGCCTATCTCATTTCTTGAGACCCTAACAAGCCAGGAAAGTACAAATACCCCCCAAATGACCCCTTTTTGGAAGGTAGACAGTCCAAAGTATTTAGTAAGAGGCATGGTGAGTTTTTTGAAGTTGTAATTTTTTCCCACAATTCTTTGCAAAATGAAGATTTTTTCTTCACAAAATTGTCATATTAACAGGTTATTTCTCACAAACAGAATATGCATACCACAAACTACACCCCAAAACACATACTACTACTCTTCCTGAGTATGGGGATACCCCATGTGTGAGACTTTTACACAGCCTGGCCACATACAGAGGCCCAACATCTAGGGAGCACCATCAGGTGTTCTAGGGGCATAAATTACACATATAATTTCCTGACTACCTCTTGCACTTTTGAAGGTCCTGGAGCACCAGGACAATGGAAATACCCAAAAAATGACCCCATTTTGGAAAGTAAATACCCCAACGTATATTCTAGGAGGTGTAATGAGTCTTTTGAACATGTAATTTCTTCCATTTGTTTTTGGAAAATAGGGAAAGAAAATGAAAACACATTTTTTTTTACACAAAGTTGTCCATTTATACAACATTTCTAACACATAGCAGGTACCTAGCAAAAATTACACCCCAAAATATATTCTGCTACTCGTCCCGAGTATGGCGATACCACATGTGTGAAAATTTTACACAGCATGGCCACATAGAGAGGTCCAACATGCAGGGAGCACCTTCAGGTGTTCTAGGGGCATACATTTCAAATCTAATTTGACTACCTATTACACTATTGTGAGGCACTGTTGGGCACTGTAGTGGCACTGATGGGCACTATAGTTGCACTAATGGGCACTATAGTTGCACTAATGGGCAGTGTAGTGGCACTGATGGGCAGTGTAGTGGCACTGTAGTGGCATGGATGTGTCATGGGTGGGGATGACTGGCACGGATGGGGATGGCTAAGCATGGATGGTGATGACTGAGCACGGATGGGGATGACTGAGCATTGATGGGGATGACTGAGCATGGATGAGGATGACTGAGCATTGATGAGGATGACTGAGCATTGATGAGGATGACCGAGCATGGATAGTGATGGCTGAGCATGAATGGGGATGGCTGAGCACAGGACGGGGGTGACTGAGCACAGACAGGGATGACTGAGCACAAAATGGGGATGGCTTAGCACGGATGTGGATGACTGAGCATGGATGGGGATGACTGAGCATGGATGGGGATGGCTGATCACGGATGGTGATGACTGAGCATGGATGGGGATGGATGAGGATGGCTGGATGGATGAGGATGGCTGGATGGATGAGGATGGCTGAGGGATGAGGATACTGGATGGATGAGGGATGAGGATGGCTGGATGGATGAGGATGGCTGGATGGATGAGGATGGATGAGGGATGAGGATGGCTGGATGAATGAGGGATGAGGATGGCTGGATGAGAGATGAGGGTGGCTGAGGGATGAGGATGGCTGGATCGATGAGGATGATGGATGAGGATGACTGGATGGATGGCTCTGTGAGTGGCACATAATGGGCACATAGCAGCGCTGTGGGCACTGCAGATCCTGCCCACTCCCCCTGCACTGTACCGATCGGTACAGAGAGGGGAGACACAAGCCGGATATCTGCCGGCTTGTTTACATGTGATCGCTCCATCATTTGACGGAGCGATCACATGGTAAAGGGCCGCTGCGAGCGGCCGTTTACGGTGATTCGCCATGCGCCGGGTCTCCCGGGCCCGGCGGTTACGGATACTGGGTGATTCTGGGAGGACTAGTACGCCCTCCCAGAATAATGAGTCCACCTTGCGGCCATGTTTCTACAGGACACGGTCGACAAGTGGTTTAATAAGGCCTGAATTCTTTTGTTAAAGAATGTGACCAAATGAGATGGATACAGTACATATAAAAACTATCAAGTAAACAAAGCTACGGAACAGTTAAAAATATTTACTAACCCACTGGTTCCTGGTCTTTGGGCCTGTGAAAAGTGCCAGTCCATGTTGGCTTGTGCCTGCTAAAAGTGAAAAAAAAAAACAATACTATCAACCCAAATGTAATTGACAAATTACACAAAGATGTCAAAGTTTTCATGCTGCAAGAACAAATTAAAAGAGCACATCTTTCTGTTGGTAAGTCGTGGAAGTGTCTTAAAAGTATTTAAAAGGTTGTAGTGTGTGTATGTTTGTGTGTGGTGCCCTGGTGGGGGTGGGAAGAGTGCATGCTCATGCCTCAAGAGGCTGCCAGAGGCATATACCGAAACACAGACAGCGCAAAGGTGGCGCTCTCAGTGATGAGTGACACTTCTCCACACAGGCGGTAGTTTAACTTTTTAGATTCCATGGTACAGTTCTTTAGCTTTATTTACTATACACTATGAATAATATTCTTCTTTACACTTCTCTCCCTTCTGTGCAGCATTTCTGAGCCAGTGCTGCTGGTGACGTGCACCAGACTCCACCATCCCAGTTACCTGTCACCTCATCCTAGTGACACTGATCCATATGTTTAACTCTTGACTCTACTTGTGATGAAACTTTAATCCCAGGAAGCTCAACTTTTCAGAACCTGTGCTTACTTCCCATGAGGCCTCACTCTATCCTCCATGACACACAGGCTAGGATGGCCCATAATGCAAGTCGGACCCAAGACTGGGGTGATGATGACTAAGGAAGGAGCCTAAGCACACAAGCTCTTTCACTGCCAGGGCCTTCCGTTACCTATGCCAAGTCACCTTAACTGACTGGCTGCTATATGCACATAGACACTAGTGCTGTAGTCATCGATATTGGCAATATAGCCTTCTCTGGTTAGCTTGACCTTTAATCGGACAGTGGTACTGCCTCTTTTCTTCTATTTTCTTGTCCACTGGTGTGAACAATAAGTGTGATATGCCTTGCATGCACCCCTTTGTGTGTTTCCTCAAGTAACTTCCAACCAGGCCAAGTTACGCTAACAACACCATCTTTACTGGAAGTTATTTAAATAACAAAGAATGTTAGTCAGATTTTTACATCCATTCCACTTACAAAGTGTTAGCTTAGTGCCTCCTGGTGTCCCTGTTCATTGAGGCAGTCATACCTTTTAAATCTTAGAAAATATTTCTAAAGTCCTTGCTCAAGTCCATTAGTCTATATCCTGGAACCATGTTCCCACCAGGGGGGTGAGCACAAAAAAAAATCTCATGTTGTCTTCCCACACATTCTCAAGATGGCTCCCTCCTTTTATCTAGTTGCCCTCAGCAGAGGGTGGTATCACCAAAAAGCCCAGGAAAACCTGACCAGCAGAGTTAACCCTTGACTTGCAGGAAGCAACTCAGCAGGGCAACATTGCTAAATAGTGTAACAGTCAGTACAGACAGAACATAACAGAACCACAAGTTATGCTATACCATTATTTAACACAAGGTTATCCTGTCCTGGGATGTACACTTAGCTTTGTTGATTCTACAATCTCTTGTGAGCATCTGACTACTTAGCAGGGGTTTGCAATTGCTTGAATACTCTTGAAACCACTTGTAACCATTTAATTATAATTAAAAAGTATTGTTCCCTTCTCCAATTATAACTTACTAAGTTACTGCCCAGTATAATGTACTTTTTCCCTTCCATAAAGGTAGCATGGTATATTAAAAACCTGGGCTGCTCATCAACTACAAAATCATCCAGGCACATTCTGAATACCTTTTAGGACAAGCTCTCTATAGAACTCTGCAACATTTTCTATAGACTCATTGGTATGGTATGGCTAAGCTTACAAGTACCATGGGTGGAGATTGGAGAGAAATGGTGTCAGAACACTGGCACTGACACCATAGGAAGAAAATTAGTAACACAAATAGGTTTGCTGCCTTCCCAGCTGCTCACTTGGCACCTCTGCCAATTATAGAGCACCTTGTTTTTTCAATATGTACAAGGCATTCTCTGATTGTCTGAAGTGGAGAGCAGTGGTGGTGACCCATGTCTAATCAGAGAATGCCTTATGTTAATTGAAAAATAAAAGGCATTCTTTGAATGTCAGAGGTGCTGAGCAAGCACAAATGTGGTGTGGACTACTTCAGTGATTTACAGCATCCTCAGTGGCCCTCTGGATATCAATTATGGATACTTACCTCAAATCAAGCTGGTCCAATGTAGGCATGGGTGTCCGCAGAACTTTTTTTAGGGGGGGGGGGGGCATCATTTTAAAGTCACCCATGCTCCGCCCTTTTTTGACAATGTTCTACAGGGGAGGGGCTTAGCCGCGAATGCCATGAAAAATGCCATCACGTTTGCATGTGTTTTGCAATGTGTCCTGTTGCATGTTTGCATGAATTCAGATGCGATTTCCTTTTTTCACCTTTTATTTACATTTTTTTCCAAAGACCTGTGATCAAGAGCATTGCATTTACATACATATGTGTGTGTTGCTTTGCAAAAAAATATGAACCCTGCCGCATTCCTGGTGTGAAGACTTACCACACCTACCATACACCAGCCAATTATAATCTGAACAACCACCAGACTCTATAACAACAATCGATCAGTCACACCAACCCTCTCCAGACTCTATATCCTACCCCCCTGTCTGTTCTGTTTGTTGTGTGTGCAGAGGGAAGTGTTTGGATTGGGATATGATTTGTAGGATGAGTCACAAGAACACACAGAATGAGGCAGACTCCCCATGTCAGGGGACACTTACTTGTGTCGGGCTCCAGAGAGGGGACACGGCAGGGGACAGCTCCAGACATCAGGCCCACTACAGGCTCCTGGGGGAGGAGCTGAGTACAGAGGGCAAAGCCTTTCTATCTTGTCTATAGTGCTGCATGTGGCCTCCTGTGGGACTTACTTGGTGTCTGGACACGGCGGGGACACACTACGGGCTCCCGGGGAGGAACCGATTGCAGAGGGGTGGAGACTTGTCCATAGTGCTGCATGTGGCTCCTCTTGTCTCCTAGCCCCTCCGCTGTGGCCAATGGGTAGAGAGAACGTGCAGACAGGAAGCTGGTGCAAGCAGCTCTCTCTTCTCCTGCACTTCTGACAGGAGAAACGGAGGGAGCGGGGGAAACACTGACAACCCGCAGCTCACCTCTCCCCTGTGTCACTGCACCGCTGGACCGAGCAGGGGAAAAGCAGACACCTTGCCGATCCCTGATTCCAGGGGGGGCACCTTCCCTCCCTTGCCCCTACCTGTGGACGCCCATGAATGTAGGTATGCAAAAAATATTCCTGGAGTTCAGCTTTAAGTACAAGTAAGACTGGTACTAGATTTTAGTTAGTTGCTTTTGGTACTGCTCTCAAAAAATACAGCTTTGCTTCTTAAACCAATTCATTAAATAAGTCTGACTTAAAGCTTAATTAAAGTCCATATTATGTTAGGTGACTTTGCCAAAATGAGCAAGTATGGCACACGTACCTCCTAAAGTGACCCCCACCAGGAGTGAGATGTCAGCAATCTTCCTTGTTACTCCTTCACTGCTGCTAACATCTCTCTTTCTTTTTCAGTGTTAAGTGCATTCAGCCATAGTGATTGGTTGGCCCGGGATGACATAACTCCCACAAGTGCACAGGAGTTCAATAAATCTGGTACCCCCAGCATGCTGAGATTGTACACCGAATTGCACATGCACAGCTCAGTGTTAGCACTTTTTTAAACAGCAGTTAGTTCTGTTTTATTCAATAAAACCAGCAGCAACAGGTGAGTATGAGTGTAAATATTGGTAGCAGGGGGGAAGAATACTTCTGATACTACCAACACAGTATACAAGAGAAGAAGACACTGGTAATAAGTGGCAGCAGGCAAAGAGAGAAAGACACCAAAGTGGTCCAAATGATCAGAGTAGGGATGTAGGACCCAATATTAGAGTTTATATTGGTACACCTAACCCTAGGGTACCAGTACATAACAGAATTGAATATAGTTACATAGTTAATCTAACTGAAAAAAGACCATCCATTTCAATCCAAAAAAAAGAATAAAACAAAACAAAACACACACAAAACCTTCATATAAACTAACCTATACCCACAGTTGATCCAGAGGAAGGCAAAAAAAGCAATAAAGCATGATCCAATTTGCTTTTCCCCAATAGAAAATCAGATATTCCCTGGATCAACTTTAACTATAAATAACAGTATCTAGTTATATTTTGTGCAGTTAGGAAAGAATCCAGGCCTTTTCTTAAAAAATCAACTGAGCTATATCTACCAATTTTTTTTTGTGGTCAGATGGAAATGGAACAAATGCTTATTTTATATTTAGGGTTTCCAGCCAGCCTTGTGGCTCTAGGGTACTTTTAACAAGAATACCAGGCTAAATATACACCCTTAAAACCAAGCTCCAATTAAATACAGTACTGAATTTCTGAATACGAACTCATCCCATCCCTTCCTTGCCTCTGTTAATGCTTTATACAGCACTATACAGATAACTAATCCCAAGAAAAAAAGTGATTTATTGCAGCTTACTGGTTTCTTTGATGTGACGGCTGTGCTAGTTTTAATTTTTCAGGCTAAGTAGCAAGTACAGAAAATAACTGTTAATTTTGCCAGAAAGTTTGTGTCTTTCTAATGTCATATGAGATAAACTGGAAACAAAAACAAACTTTTAGGCTCCATTCACATCTGAGTGTTTCGTGAACGTGCGCAAAAGCATGTGCGTACGCATGAGTTCACAGAATGCACAAGAATGCACATCGTGCTTGCGGTGCCATTTTTTGATAATGATACCTCAAGTGTGGCAAGTAGATGCAGCAGTGCATCTCTGTGCACATCAAAACAGGCAGGTAAAGAATGTGTGAAGCTCAACTCCAGACAAGATACAGGAGCTTCTTTGGCATTTGTCATGCGTAGGACAGCCCATTCAAATTTTGCAAAAATTCACAAAAATGCGCAAACAAATGCACATTCACAATACACTAGGTGCAAATCTAGCCTTAAAGTACAACTAAAGGCAACATACATATTTTAGTAAATCCTCATATAAATACCTGAAAGTTACACATGGTAATAAGCATAATAACTGAAATGATTAGTTTCCTACCATGTAGCTACAAGTGTGATCTGTAATCTCCCATTCATTTCTTCTTTGCAATACACTGCTAGAGATGGTGGGAGGAGTAGAGAAGAGCAGAGGTCAGATGTCATTTCCTTTCAGTGAAGTGGCTTGTCTCTCCCCCCAGTCCTCCCAGCTTTCTGTGGTGCTCAGTCAATTTTACATGACACACACCCATTTGCCAATCAATAGCTGGGTGTGTGCTATGTAAAACAGTACAAGTCATTACAGGTTCATTTACACACAGATCTGTCTATTAATCTGTGTGCTTCTCCCTGCTTGCTTTCCTCTGCTAATTTGTAAACTAGCTGAACAAAATCAAACTTAGAAGCTAGCTGTACAGACAGGGCAGTGGGCAGGCAAAGGTGAGACATAGGTGGGAGTGGGCAGGGCTTCAGGGGCTGATAATGGGCGGAGCCTTATCGAGACTTGTATGTAGAGTGAATGGCTGAGATTTGCATGGATATAGGAGCCCCTCCCCCAGTGATATCAGGATGTTTCTGCAGAGAGATATAGATGAAAATGGGGACAACATGTGTGCTGTTCAACACAGGCAATTTGAAAACCAGGAAGTAAAGTTGTCACTTCACTAGGAAGTGCACATGATAGCTGGAGACAAGGTAGAGATCTCACCATCCTTACTGCTTTTTGCAAACCAATCAGTGACATGTTTTACAGACTGTATAGGTGCATAACATATTGATTTCTTCATTTTGACCATAGTTCTACTTTAATCTCACTTCCCCCATTTATTGGAGCTGAAAATAGACAGATATTTTGGGAGGCTAACCTGGGGGTAGGTAACCACCCAAGGACAGAAAGTATGTTATTCACAAAATTACTATGTGACAATAAAGAAAAAAAAGCCTAAAAATTAAAAAAAAATTCAGTCAATTCCCACTCTGCCACGCTGTGCCACGGATTGGCTGCTGGGACTGCCGATGTCCTAGCAACCAGTGATGTCATTAGCATGGCACCTCCCGGCTTCCTGCCCGCTGTTTGTATTAGAGATCCTTCCATGTGTGATGCAGCGGGTGGGAATTGTTGGGGGGGGGGGGGCAGGAGAGCTGAAGTCTGCTTGAGGCAAGAGGCTAATGTGCTAAATATGTACATGTATAGGAGGAGACTCTACTGGGGACACTGATGATGGAGAGACTGCTGGGGACACTGATGATGGGGACACTGATGATTTTGACACTCTGCTGGGGACACTGATGATGGGGACACTCTGCTGGGGAGGCTGGTGATGGGGACACTCTGCTGGGGACGCTGGTGATGGGGCACTGATGCTGGGGACACTGATCCTGAGGACACTGATGATGGGGTGACTGCTGGGGACACTGATGATGGGGACACTCTGCTGGGGACACTCTGCTGGGGACACTGATGATGGGGACACTGATGATTTGGACATTCTGCTGGGGACACTGAAGATGGGGACACGGATTATGGGGACACTTTGCTGGGGACACTGATGATGAGGAGACTCTGATGAAGGACACAGATATGGGGGGCACTTGTATTAGGGAGACTCTGATGGGGGGAACTGATATTGGGGAGACTCTGATGGGGGAGGTGCGGAAAGGCTCTGATGGGGACACAGATGTGTGGAGAGACTCTGATGGGGACACAGATGTGCAGAAAGGCTCTGATGGGGACACAAAGTGCAAGGAGACTCTGATGGGGGACACAGACGTGTGGAAGGCTGATGGGGACACAATTTGCAAGGAGAGTTTGATGGGGACACAGAGGTGCAAAAAGGCTCTGATGGAGACACGGATTACAAAAACTATCCATGTAAAATATATTCATTTATTTAACCTGTATTCATTGATTTATACATAATTGATTTTTTTTTCGGCCCCGAATACTTGTAAAATCTACAAAGTTTTGAGATCCCTGCTCTAGATGAATGTTGGCCTCTATGATAATTTGTGTTGAAGGTACATTAATCTACTTCCTCCCTTTGACAACTAGCGGCCATCACTGTGTGCAAATGCTAGCAATCTGACCAAGCTGTCACTGACACCTCCAGTGTCCACCAAGGACTCTTTCAGACGGGTGCTGAGACCAGTCCTCTGCTCTGAGCTGCTTTTTGCTGCATGTACATCCACTTTGGAACTGAGATGCAGGCAAGGCAACCCATAGAAGTGAATGCAGACACAGCGACTCAATATACACAAAATTTGACATGCGGGCAGGAGTGAGTGCATAGATCCGAATGTACAGTTTTCACTTTGAGATGGGTGCACATGCAGAAAAACCAGCTCTGTACAGAGGATGGGTCCCAGTGCCCATCTGAATGAGCATTAACTATCAGCAACCAATCAGAGTGGTTCCTAATCATGATCACATGCAGATTGAAGTTTTTGTTAAAAAAAAAGCCTCTGCGAAGGCAGATATATATTTTTATTTCACATACTCATGCAATTGTCAAGCTGTAATAAAAAAGCAAAGCAGGGTTTTATTACACAAAATAAAAACGGAAAATTGTATACTCACCTTTCCGTAATTTTCCTTTCCTGGTGCATCTTCATGGCAGCATACACATGGGTTGTGGCTCCGCCCCCACAACATGATAGGACTGGTTAACTATAAATCAAAGACAGACCCGGCTCACCGCATTCTCTGTAACTCTCACCAATTTGGGCGGGAATCTGTATGCTGCCATGAAGATGCACCAGGAAAGGAAAATTACGGAAAGGTGAGTATACAATTTTCCGTTTTCCTGGTGCATCATGGCAGCATACACATGGGACTTAACTCGCCATATGGGAGGGTGCAAGAAAAATTTTGTAATGATCAGAAGCGCAATTATGCTTGCACCATGAATTTTCCAAATTTTACTGTCATGAGCCGGGTTCACTTAAAGTGTAATAAAGGTGTTTCCTGGGAGGACCATATTGCTGACTTGCAAATAGCCTCAGGAGACATCCCGTCACGGTCGAGTCACGTTTCGAGTCACGACTCACAGAGGACTCCGATAAACGTTCAGTCGTTATACCAGGAGGGTCCTTTGTGGAAATAATGTGAAATTCACTTGGGCCGAGTACTGTCATTTTAAACCTTTTAAGTACCACGTTCGTATTAACGCGAAGACTAGTAATGTTTTAAAAAGAACGTGGGAGGGTATACCGCTCAATTCAGGGTACACATACGACGGTACTACGTGGTCCTTTTGCCTTTTAACATATGAGTGGAAAGGCATTAAAAGGAAAGGACCACGTAGAAGTACCGTCGTATGTCTAAGGGCGGG
>BLSH010307272.1:989313-1005043 GCA_018402905.1 Glandirana rugosa
CGAAATACCGTAAGTGGACCCGAGAAGGATAGGGGAAGAGTTACGAGCGAGACCCGCATTGAGAAGGGGATAGGAAGAGCCCAGGTGAATGCCATAAAGAGTACACTGATCCCAGAGCAATACTGAGAAAGAGATAGGAAAAGTCCAGATGAATACCATACAAAGGGAAAACATACCTGCAAACAATGACCACATAAGCATCCAGCATGCATGAGTAGAGAGCTCCACCATGTGTTGCCCAAAAATGTCATAAAACCATTTAAAACTGTCACATTTTGCTATTAGTGAGATCAGTGCCTGAGCATACTCAGATCATCATCTTGGTGAAATTCCAGCCAGGAAACTGGTCACAGAGACCGCATCACTTCCTGCCTCTCATGCTGAGAGTGAACACTGCTGCAGCCATCTTAGAAATGGCAAACGCCCACAAAACAGAGAAAAGAAGTTAAAAGCATATGGAAAGAAAAGGGAAACGCTGTCACTCACGTCAAAGCTTGTTTAAAGCTTTCTTTGAGAGGCCTGCACCACCATCGGGCTCCAACCATATTGCTCATTTAGAGACTGTACAGGAAGGACATCCACCCAGGAGAAGCTGAAATATGCCCCCCAGACCACCAGAATGGGGCTTCCAACCATATAGCTCGTTTGGGGACTGTACAGGAAGGACTTCCAACCAAGAGAGGCTGAACTTGGCTGGGGCGACAAGCGGTAAGGGATACCTCGCGACTCCAGTCCTGATCAGGTGAGGAAAAAAAAGGAGAATGCGGTGAGCCGGGTCTGTCTTTGATTTATAGTTAACCAGTCCTATCATGTTGTGGGGGCGGAGCCACAACCCATGTGTATGCTGCCATGATGCACCAGGAAAGATTTATATGTGCTTCAAAATATAAAAAAATAATTAATTACATTCCAATGTGTATCTAAAGGTAAACTTTTCTCCGCTTTGGACAAAGAAGGGAACAGTTAGGCTCTATGTCAAGTTTTTTTATTGCTGCCTGCATCCCTGTTGAGGAATTATGCTAATCTATTTTTCCTGGTGACCATAGTCATCAAGACAGAAAGTGAGACCTGTCACCAGAACAAGAGGCGAGGGTTAGGCTTCCAATGGGGACACTTGTTCCAGGGACAACTGTACTCCTCTCACTTTAGGGAGATTTTTTTTTTATTTATTGATGCATCTCAAGAACAGGAAATAAAGAAAAATCTGGGATATGGAGAAAATTACCTGACAGGCTTTAACCATGACCTACTCTATCCAAAGCAAAAATAAAAAATCTCAGCTTTATGCTGACACTACTAAATTTGACCAGGGTATCTAGGCATCAATGGCCTTTGGGCATCAAGTGATTATGGGCTGTTTTAAATATATATTATTGACATAAATTTGATGTAATTTTTAGGTTAACCCCCAAATATACACAAAAACACAAAATCTACCTCAATTCTAGTCTAGTCCTCACATCCTCTATTCACCCTTGCACATTGCTTGATACAGAAGTGTTGCGGAGGCAGCCATACTTTAAAAACTAAATTTGTAAGACTGACATATTTAGGACAGTTTAAAAGAGAATTGCGGGGATATAAATAACAAACAGTCATACTCACCTAGGTGGAAGCAGCATCGGTCCGATGCTGCATCTGTCCATCGTCACCTCTAAGACTGTCAGTCTCCCAACTCTCTGCTCTGCCCCTTCAGCGCTCACTGGAACACCGGGCTGTGGAGGGAGTGGGAGTAGCTGGCTCAGGCTCTCAGCAGTGCACTGAGAGGCTGAGCCAGCTGCCGCTCAGTCATCTGGGTGGATCCCAACATTAAAGTTGGGATCTCTGCAGAGCCTGGACCAGCTCAGTGATGTCAACTGAAAGCGGACTTTAGCCAGCTATAGGCTGAATCTGGGTCACAAGAATGCCAAACTAACTGCCCTCCTGTGATTCACAGTAGAAGCACTGTAGGGCCAAAAGAGCTTTGGTCAAACTTCTCCTTTAATTCAGTCCCCACAATATGCAAGGAAAGAAAATCTTTATTACTCAAGTTAGTAAAATTCATCATAATATGTTTTTTCCCCCAAACCTGTTATCTAGAAACTAATGAAAAGAAAAAAAAAGAAAAACACAACCATTGTGCCTTGCAAATATTCTGTGTAATCACTGGCTGACATTTACTGACAGTGAGTCCATGACCCACCCTTCAACAACCCTGCTCCTTTTTTGAAAAGGAAACACTCACAAACGTACATTGTACTTTTTGTAGGCTGTTAAGAATCCACATGTACTAACAGACATTGTTTGTAGTCATAATTAGGTATAGCAAAAAGCAGAGGTGAGAACCTGTCAAAATAGAATTAGGGGGGCTGCCACTGTCAGCTTGCTTTTAAAGGTGCAAAGCTCTAGCATTAGGTTCAGTAATATTTGTCCAGTTGACTATGTGGTGTATAAAGTTACCACCTTTGAGGTAAAAATACTGTACAGTGGAACCTTGGATTACGAGCATAATCCATTCCAGGAGAATGCTTGTAATCCAAAGCACTCGTATATCAAAGCATGTTTCCCCATAGGAAACAATGGAAACTCAGTTCATCCGTTCAACAGTCACCGCTTGTCTATGCAGTACTGTATATGGCCACAGTTCCAGGGGTGCCTGGTGCATGCAATACTGCATGTGACAAGGTTTGCGGGGGTGCTGGTTAGCCTCTAAGATATCAGAATCACTCTGCAATGCTCGGAAAGTGTTTACACTTTTGGTATTTCCGAGGAATTCTGAGAATTTTGATAATTTCCGGCCGCCACCAAGGCTCACTAGCACTCCCGCAAGCCTGGCCACATATTGCGATATTGCATGCAAAAAGGCAAAATTGTACTCGTTATGCGAGACACCACTCGCAAACCGAGTCAGAATTAAAAAAAAAAACTGCTTGTATTGCAAAACGCTTGTTAACCACGTTACTCGCAATCCAAGGTTTTACTGTACCTAAAATCTCTTTCCTATTAGTAGCATTGACTACAAGGTCAAAACTGGCCTTCTGACAATCCTAGTGGTCCCTTTAGGTAGCTTTCATAATGTCCACCTCTTTTTATAAGAGGAAGATCAAAACCAATCACATTTTTTCATGTAATATTGAGCAACTTTTAAGCATGCTCAGATGCTTGGCTGTTATGATAACGCAAAGCTTTTGACCCCCACACAAATTATTATTGGCCAGTGAGGCAGGCCTTTATAGAGGTGGAGGAATGTAGGGGGGTTGAATCAGGGGGTAGCGGGCAAACTTTGATATGCCCTGTCAGAAAGGCCCAGCATCCAGATCCATGTTTTTCCCTATGATTAAAGAACTCTTTGTGGCTGGTAGCATGCGATGGTTGCCTGTTGTAGGGACCGTTCTCCACCACAATACCACAGATCCCTAAATCTTATAATTCCTGCCCTTGTGTAAATGTGTTTTCTACTTGAGCAGGCAGCTGTGGTTGGGGGACTGGCTGTCTGAACTTGTACCTCTCTTTCTCTTGGTGGTACTTCAGATGAGGTCTAGACTAACTGGTGTGCATTTTGGGAGATTGACTCATTGGAGTTTCAAAACAGCTTATCATGCAGAAAGTCCTATAACATGTAATTAATTTGACCATAGCTCAGGAGCATATAAATCTAATAATGTTGGGTCTCCCCACAGCTATGCCATTCACCTCTAGCAAGAGTTCTTCCATATTCCAAAAGCCACCTTCCTGGCTGAAGACATTTCACTCACCATATTCACTCACCAATCACCATAATGGTAATCTCAAGGAGCAGGCTCATTCATTTGGCATCTTCAGACTAGTCCTTCACTTTGTGAAAAGGGCCAGGAGGATCTTGGGGAGCCCCTACATGTAGAAACGACTCCCTATGAAGCTGATTGTTTGTTCTCATTCCATTTCTAGTGGTGACCCATCCTTACTGAGATCTGCTTGCCCTTATTATGTTCTCTCTGCAGGACCAAGTCCAGCCACCAATGCAGCCACTCGCAGTCTTCCAACCTCTCTGCCCCTTTCAGTAGGCCTGTCCATCATCAGCAGGGAAAGAGGGACTGTTGCAGCTTGACTGTCATGCCTGGGCTGTGTGGCCCTCACTGCTTAAAGGAGCTGCACTAGCCTTTCCCCAATTTAAAGTGGAAGTACTGCTTGCCCCCTCCTGCTGCTACCAATGCTGTACAGTGCCAGTAAAAAAGATCTGTGTAAATACTTTATTTCAGTTTGAGCTGTAACGTAGAAGCTGCGGCTCTTTGTATCATCGACAATGGAGGAAGCACTGGTTTTAAGCATGTTTATATGTAGCCTATACTTCACATAACAGAAAAACCATATGCATTTTACATTCCTGCTAATCATGTTATAGTAAAAGAGAAACCCATCCAGAACGCAAGTAAAAATATAATGAGAAATGAGAGAAATAATAGCATTGTATAAACGGAATCACAACTGGTTAAAAAAAAAATAAAACATGAAGCAAGATTTGTTTATATCATCTTTGCTGCTATGTTGTAATGAAACAATGGCTCCTTTATGTGCATGACCTTATTTTTCTAGAACATATTCAAATGCTTCGATTTGTCTAGCAGTGTATTTGGCAGGACTGAATAGGTTAATTTGCTTTATATATGATGTAGGTTTCATTCAGGCCTCTGAATGGCCTAGTTTAAAGCGGAATATCAATGCTCCTGTCTGCAGTCCCCTTCCAGTTGCTATGGTAACCTATTGCCCGTTTGTTTACATGGCTCTGCATGTTCTGCTGTTCAAGCAGTGTCTTTCTCTACAGATCAATTTTTCTTTCGACAATAGCATGTCTTCTAATTTTCTAAAAACAGAAAGAGGGGCACTTTTTACGGCCCTGCCATTTTGGTGTTTAGTCACGCTTTGCCACACCCAAAACATCATTGCCAAAAAAAAAAGAGACATAATTTCTGCTATTAGCGTAATTGTATGCTTTTAAAGACAATTGCAAAGTCAACACGATTCATAAAAGGATACTGCAAAGAAAAAAAAATCACTAAAGACTTGTTTACACGCGCAATAGCCATCTGAAGAGTGATCCACAATGAACTGCTCTTCAGAGGGGTTTGACAGGCATCAAAGAGGCGTTATGTTACCTTTTCGCTGCCTGTTTTAACCCCTAAAAGCCTGCACCATAGCGCTGCACCTGTGTGCAATGTGATGACAGGTCCATTTACTTGAATGGGTCACATTCTGGCCGGCGAAAAAACAGTGGGTTTAATTCTTGCCACAGCGATGATGCTTTGCCTGCCCACTGCCTTTACAGTTTAAAGTGCTTGTAAACTCTGACATATTCTGTACTCAGTGAACTGAATGGCCTCAGATGATACACAGAGATGAAGCAAATCCCCCAACATAAGTTGTGCCTGTTTATCTGCGCTTTTCTCTTCTATACATTAGTTCAAAGTGCAGAATTTTCAAAGCTTTTCTGAGCTGTCAGAAAAAAGGGGATGGGGAGCTGAAATTACACACTGCAGAGCTCTGACTACTGATTGGAGGGAAGTGACACCTCCTCCCTTTACATAACACACAGGAACAGCCAAAATGCCTCTTTGTCTGAAAAAAATCCTTGCACTGGCTTCTTTATTTATTCAATCCATACAGATAAAAAAAAGACAAAAACACACAGCTCCAGGACAGCCAATAAACGCGTTAAACACGCCAGTAATTACTAAGTAGTGGTGTGTGTAACGCATTTACTGGCTGTCCTGGAGCTGTGTGATTTTGTCTTTTTTTATCTTCATGGATTGAATAAATAAAGAAGCCTACTTTTTGCCTCTTGGAGTGCCGCTATTTTTGTTTTCTATTTTCCCTGCACCATTTTTGCCAACACACCACACCAAAAATCACAGTATTGCATTATCCTGTATTGCAGTGTGCTGCAACACAGGTGTATTTGACCACTTCAGCCCCGGAAGGATTTCCAGCTTTAGGACCGGAGCCCTTTTTGCGATTCGGCACTGCGTCGCTTTAACTGAAAATTGCACGGTCGTGCGACGTTGTACCCAAATGAAATTTGCGTCCTTTTTTTTTCCCACAAATAGAGCTTTCTTTTGGTGGTATTTGATCACTGCTGCGTCATTTCTGATCGCCGCTATAAACAAAAGAAGAGCGACAATTTTGCAAGAAAACCCAAATTTCTTACTTTTTGCTAAAATACAAATTTAAAAAAAAAAAAAAAAAAAATATAAAAAAACATTTTTTTTCATCGGTTTTGGCCGATTTATATTCTTTCTCATATTTGTGATAAAAAAAAAAATCGCAATCGGCGTTTATTGATTGGTTTGCGCAAAAGTGGTCGCGTTTATGGATGATGAGAATTCATTTCTGAGGGTTTTTTTTTTTTTTTTATTTTTTACTAGCAATGGCGGCGATCTGCGATTTTTAGCGGTACTGCGATATTTCAGCGGACATGTTGGAACATTTTGACACTTTTTTGGGACCATTGGCATTTATACAGCGATCAGTGCTATAAAAATGCACTGATTACTGTGTAAATGACATTGGCAGTGAAGGGGTTAACCTGCAGGGGGCACTCTAAGGGTTAACTGTGTTCCCTGGGCGTGTTCTTACTGTGGGGGGACTGCCACACCTTCCATGTAGAGGAAGGCTGTGATCACCGCCCTTCCCCCCTCACAGAACGGAGGTCCGTGTTTACTTGCACGGACCTCCGTTCTTTCACTCCGGGGGGGGCATCACGGGTGGCCAGCGGAGATCGAATCCGCCGCACCCGCTCCCTGGCCCTCCCCGGACACAGTGAGCGCGCGGCGCGCGCGCTCACTGGGCTCGATCTCGCGGCCGCCGTCATATGCCGATCAGCCGTCGGCAAGCGGTTATTATGCATTGATTTAGTATGTTGGAGTGTAATCTGAATTGAATGACACCACAACACACTGCTCTGTGGTGCATGCTTTAACGTCTGTTAAAATGCCCATGTTACCATAAAAAATAGGTGTGCAGCATATTTTCAAACATGATTATCGTCTACCTTGTCTGTTCTGGGTTTTCTCTGTTTTACCAGCATTTGATACCCAGTATTCCTTACTGGACCACCTTCTCCTTGCTCTACCTCCAAACAGCCACCTTAGCATATATGAACTGACCTTGCTCCACGTTACTTGTCTAAATAATCACCATGTTTCCTAAAAGCCGGTGTCAGTGCATCTAAGTGAACTTCTATTTCCCCACGTCTCTTGCAGATGTAGCACCCTCCTAGGTAGGTGCAAGAAGAGAGTATAGTTTCTGGGTCTTTCTGATTACCAGGAAGATTGCTAGGTAAATTTAGAGTGCTCTCTGCCTACCAGGGTGCAGGATCCATTGACAGGGTCTGCTCATGGTGCTCAGGTGCAGCTCATATTGTCTGAATGTTTTACACTGGTCCAATAAGGGGGCATATTGAATAGTGGGAGTAAACCCAACAAGTGAGAGCACAGGCATTGTTCCAGCCCTGGCTATTGGCTGAGGAAAGTGCCTCAATGCATGCTGGGTATAAATGCAAAGGGGCAGGGCACATGTGCTCAGGGTCTTTGGCTGGAGAGCGGGGTCCTGGAGGGAAGGGGCGGCTGCCCCTCTTCTGTAGAAACCAAACCCAGATGTCCTGCAGAGCTGACTGGAAGGGAGACACTGGAAAGGATCTGAATCTGCCTAAAGCGAGTACAGATCTGTGTCATGGGGCCTGTGCAGTGAGGGCCATCCCTTCAGCTAGGAGAGTCAGTGGGCAGGTCAAGGGGATGCTAGTGAGTATCCTGAAGACAAAGTCTGCTGCTAGAGTGAGCGAACCTGACTTATTTCTTCCACACAAGTGGCAGTATAGTTCAGCAGAGAGTCTGCATTCACAAGTAATCTGGTGAGGCCTAGTGAGAGTTGTCCTCACCTGTAAATAGTTCCACATAGTTACATAGTTAGCCAGGTTGAAAAAAGACACAAGTCCACCTAGTTCAACCAATAGAAAAAAAGAAAAAATATATATAACCATACAATCCCATATACACAATCCTTCACCCACAGTTGATCCAGAGGAAGGCAAAAAAAAACAGCAAAACATGATCCAATTTCTATAGCGGGGGAAAAAAATTCCTTCCTGATCCCCCGAGAGGCAATCAGATTTTCCCTGGATCAACTTTACCTAAAAATGTTAGTACCCAGTTATATTATTTACATTAAGGAAAGAATCCAGGCCTTTTTTAAAGCAATCTACTGTGCTTGCCAGAACCACTTCTAGAGGGAGTCTATTCCACATTTTCACAGCTCTTACTGTGAAGAAACCTTTCCGTATTTGGAGATGAAGTCTCTTTTCCTCTAGACATAAAGAGTGCCCCCTTGTCCTCTGTGATGACCTTAAAGTGAATAGTTCAACACCAAGTTCACTATATGGACCACTTATGTATTTGTACATGTTGATCATATCCCCCTTAAGCTCCTCTTCTCAAGAGAGAATCAATCCAGTTCCTCTAATCTTTCCTCATAGCTGAGCTCCTCCATGCCTCTTATTAGTTTGGTTGCCCATCTCTGCACTCTCTCCAGTTCCCCAATATCCGTTTTGAGGACCGGTGCCCAAAACTAAACTGCATATACCGGATGAGGTCTTACTAATGATTTGTACAGGGTCAAAATTATATCTCTCTCTCTCTGGAGTCCATACCTCTCTTAATACAAGAAAGGATTTTGCTCGCTTTGGAAACCCCAGCTTGGCATTGCATGCTATTATTAAGCTTATGATCTACAAAAACTCCCAGATCCTTCCCCACTATAAATTCCCCCCAGTTGTACTCCCCCTAGTATGTATGATGCATGCATATTCTTGGCCCCCAAGTGCATAACTTTACATTTATCTACATTAAACCTTATTTGCCACATAGTCGCCCAATTAAACAGTGCATTGAGGTCTGCTTGTAAAGTTCCAGTTGGAGTATCCCACTATTCCCTTCTCCCATCCAATTTCCAACAATAAATACAAAACCAAATACCCTGGACTGTTTATTGAGTAGCAAGCAAATGGGAGTAAAGATGGATGTGTGAAAACCCCCTTTGTGCCTGTCTGCCAGGAAATCAGAGGGAGGCCTAAGAAGTCATCACACAGCAAGCCCTACGGGGACAGTGCTATATATAGTTATAGTGTTCCATTCAAATTTATCTCACTGACATGGTTGAAGGGGGATAAGATATTGAGAGGCCTGGTAGCTGAGGGGCTCATGACAGGGAAATCCACCATTTGCCCTGCTGTACTAGACACAGGGCCTCTTTAGCACAAAGAAGGATAACTGAGTTGATGAGGTCAGAGGGAATTGGCGCTAATAGGATTTCTCAGCAAGTAAAGTAGTCAGTGTTGTATTATATGAGATATACAGTATCTCACAAAAGTGAGTACACCCCTGACATTTTTGAAAATATTTTATTATATCTTTTTATGTGACAACACTAAAGAAATTAAGCTTTGCTACAATGTAAAGTAGTGAGTGTACAGCTTGTATAACAGTGTAAATTTGCTGTCCTCTCAAAATAACTCAACACACAGCCATTAATGTCTAAACCGCTGGCAACAAAAGTGAGTACCCCCCCAAGTGAAACTGTCCAAATTGGGCCCAATTAGCCATTTCCCCTTCCCATTGTCATGTGACTCGTTAGTGCAGTGGTTCTCAACTCCGGTCCTCAGGACCCACCAACAGGCCAGATTTTAAGTATTACCTTGGGGAGATGCAGACTAGAATACTGAAATCACTGAGCAGCAAATGATATCACCTGTGATGTATTTCAGTTATCCTGCAAACCTGGCCTGTTTGTGGGTCCCGAGGACAGGAGTTGAGAACCACTGCGTTAGTGTTACAGGGTCTCAGGTGTGAATGGGGAGCAGGTGTGTTAAATTTGGTGTTCTCACTCTCTCATATTGGGCACCTCATGACAAAGAACTCTCTAAGCATCTGAAAGAAAGAATTATTGCTCTACATAAAGATGGCCTAGGCTTTAGGAAGATTGCCAAGACCCCGAAACTTAGCTGCAGAACGGTGGCCAAGACCATACAGCGGTTAAACAGAACAGGCTCCACTTAGAACAGGCCTTGCCATGGTCAACCAAAGAAGTTGAGTGCATGTGCTCAGCGCTATATCCAAAGGTTGTCTTTGGGAAATAGGCGCATGAGTGCTGCCAGCATTGCTGCAGAGGTTGAAGGGGTGGGGGTCAGCCTGTCAGTGCTCAGACCATGCTCCACACACTGCATAAAATTGGTCTGCATAGCTGTCGTCCCAGAAGAAAGCCTCTTCTAAAGATGATGCACAAGAAAGCCCACAAACCGTTTGCTGAAGACAAGCAGACTAAGGACATGGATTACTGGAACAATGTCCTGTGGTCTGATGAGACCAAGATAAACTTATTTGGTTCAGATGGTGTCAAGCGTGTGTGGCAATAACCAGGTGAGGAGTACAAAGACAAGTGTGTCTTGCCTACAGTCAAGCATGGTGGTGGGAGTGTCGTGGTCTGGGGCTGTATGAGTGCTGCCGGCACTAGGGAGCTACATTTCATTGAGGGAACCATGAATGCCAACATCTACTGTGACATACTGAAGCAAAGCATGATCCCCTCTCTTCAGAGACTGGGCCGCAGGGCAGTATTCCAACATGATAACGACCCTAAGCACAACTCCAAGATGACCACTGCCTTGCTAAAGAAGCTGAGGGTAAAGGTGATGGACTGGCCAAGCATGTTTCCAGATCTAAACCCTATTGAGCATCTATGGGGCATCCTCAAATGGAAGTTGGAGGAGTGCAAGGTCTCTAACATCCACCAGCTCCGTGATGTCGTCGTGGAGGAGTGGAAGAGGACTCCAGTGGCAACCTGTGAAGCTCTGGTGAACTCTATGCCCAAGAGGGTTAGGGCAGTGCTGGAAAATAATGGTGGCCACACAAAATATTGACACTTTGGGTCCGATTTGAAAATTTTCACTTAGGGGTGTACTCACTTTTGTTGTCAGTGGTTAAGACAATAATGGTGTGTAGTTGAGTTATTTTGAGGGGACAGCAAATTTACACTGTTATACAAGCTGTACACTTCCTGCTTTACATTGTAGCAAAGTGTCATTTCTTCAGTGTTGTCACATAAAGAAATATAATAAAATATTTACAAAAATGAGAGGGGTGTACTCACTTTTGTGAGATACTGTATACTGTAACAACAATTGGCTGTTACTATTCTTATGCATCGCATTGTGTCATATCAGCTGTATAAATATCTCAATGTACACAGTGCAGCATGAGATGAGATAATGGGCTGTTATATTACACCCAGTTATGTGTCATATATCAATGTACAATATATAGATCTGGATTTATAAGCAGTGTAATGTGACTGAATTTCTGAACACTATCTCGTCATGTGGGGCTTTCTTATTTTAACATTGTGGAGGGGAAACACACATAGTGAAAACTGGTACAAATCCAAAAACAGGAATAAAGGCATTCAAGGGTCTTGCAGCGGAGATAAACCAAATCAGCAGCATATTCTTGTTAATGTTCCAATACAGCTCAGTCCGTCTTTCTCAAGATACCATGTTGCCAACAAAGCTTTTAGCATGGGGCAGTATGAATGGGCCCTTATAAATTTGAGTTTAGTTCCCCTTTAAGTGTCAGCACGCAGCATGTATCAGTGTTCCACAGATTAGGAGGTAAGAAACTACAATGATGTTTACAACTACCATGTTTCCCTGAAAATAAGAATGGATCCTATAATAATTTTTGCTACAACACTATCACACTAGGGCTTATTTTTGGGGGATGTCTTATCTATGTCCCCTGTCTTCTCTCCCCCTCTCCCCCCTGTCAGCTCAGGAGTCATCATTGTGGCATCTTTAATTCCAAAAATATGTAATCTGTTTTGTAAAAATATATAATGTCCAGTGAGTCTCCCTTTGTAACTTTATTGTCGCTCACGTGATCCACCAAAGCTTTTTTTCCCCGCTCCAAGCACTGCCAAGGAAAGGGCCAAGATGCCTGCTGATGTCATCCCTGCTCTGAGAACTGCCATGGGAAGGGACGAGATGTATGCTGATGTCAGCCCCGCTATCATCAGCCAGGAGTAGAGGAGAAGATCTCCAGCGGGTCACTTGAGTGCCCAGCGGCACTATAAATAAAGTATTTTCTTACAAAAGGAGACACAGTGGACATTATATAATATTTTGACAAAATGGATTATATATTTTTACATGGACTTTACTAGGGCTTATTTTCAGGGTAGGGCTTATATTGCACCCCTCCCCTTATATCAGGCTAGGTCTTATTTTCCAGGTAGGGCTTATTTTCAGGGAAACATGGTAGGTTTGCTAAACAATGCAACACAATAACTGGCCTTTGAAGGTTTGCTATTTTTTCAATTTCTAGGAGTTACACCTTTAAGGGAGGGAGTCAGGGTAGTCATTTTCATACCTCCAACAAATGGTTTTCATAATGTATGTTATTATTTTTTGTCTCAGTCTGGTGTATTAGAGGATAGGAGGGTTTAGCTGAATGTCAAGCTGCCCATAGGTCACAGGGTAATGTGTAGTAAGGACAGGATAGTGAAACAGCTGTTACCAAGCGTTTGGAATGTAGAATGCTGACCAAACAGAGGACTGTTGTCCTGTCAGTGCAATGACCCTCATACAGCAATACAGCAGCCTCTACACAGTCAAGCACCCTCACATAGACAACATATCGAAGATTAGGGCATCTTCATACAAGGCAAGATACCAAGTCTTCAGTTCTCCTAGATCCTCATTGGCAAGTAACACACTTGCTATTGCCCACGCAAAAGCTGAAACCGCAAAAGCTTGAGCAGCCATGAAGAAAGAGAAAGCACAGTTAGAGGTGAGGGGGCATAATGCAAGACTGAATGGGTACAGCAAGAGACATCATTAAAAACACAAATGAAAAAAATTACACTTGCTGAGAAGATACTCAGTAGGCTCCACAGAAATGCAGAAAGTCTTTCTAGATGCTAATATCTAGACAGACTTATGTAATCACAACGTGGTATGACAACTCCAAAATGTGCAAATCAGCAACAAAATTAGTTAGATTTCAATCAGAACTACACTGCATCTGAACACCACAAACCAAAAAACTCTATTTAGTTCAAATTTAATTTCTGGCCATGGTAATCTTGACTAAGGGCAGATAATTCATATAGCATTTATGTCCTGGAATCCATCTGCCCCTAAGTCAGGCAGTGCGCAGAGTGGCCTGATCCGCCTCTTCTTGTGTTCCCCTCCAGCAATCTTGGCTCCTCCTCTTCTTCGTGTGTCCCAATAGCAAGCTGTTTGCTATGTAGGCACTGAGTGTGTGCTCTCTCCCGGGCTGTGTGTCTATGGAGCCATGCTCCATAGACACACACAGCGATGCTTAGCCCCACTGCCCACATCCTCCTCATTGCAACTGATTGACAGCAGTAAGAGCCAATAGCTCCTGCTGCTGTTTAAGGCATTGTGTGAAGAGGATGAGATGGGAGAAGAGATGCAGCCATGCACAGCACTGGAATTCTTCTCCCTTCTCTTCCCCTTCACACAGGGAAGGGGGAGGGCAGAGAAATATAAAACGTTTTTTACCTTAATGTAAGGAATGCATTAAGAATTTATAAAACAGTTAAAAACAATATCCATAACAACAAAAAGTCAACAAATCTGAATGAGTCACCACTTCACCAATAACATTCCAGCATAGTACACATTCAATAATATAAATGATAGCAGAGCAAGGCAGGGGAGGTTGAAATAATTGCAGTAACATCTCACAACAGGCAGAGACCTGAGACATCATGAAAAGGGTGTTAATATCATCTAACCCAAAATTCTATACATGACCAAGTCAATAGGCGATAAGCCATCCACAGCTTTTCAAACTTCCCCGGGCAGCCTCTATGTTGAAAAATATTTTTTTCTAGTCTGAGGGTGTCACCCATGTGGATAACCCATTCCCTATATGTCAGAGGTTGATTGGACTTTCAATACTGTAAGATAAGCATCTGGGCCTGAAACAAGGCTATATTGACAGCTACTTTTTGAAATTCAGTTAATTCAAGGTCATCTGGTATTTCCAGAATACAGTAGTTGGGCTCAGCAGGTATGATAGTATGGAAAACCTTATTAAGAGTACCTATTATCTCCACCCAGTACCGGTGAAGCTTAGGGCAACGCCATAGTAAATGTATAAAATCACCTTGTGCTGTAGTGCAATTGACACATAGTGGGAACTACACAGTTCTCCTTCGATATAGCTTCAGGGGGGTGAAATGGGCATGGAGGACAATTTAAAGCTGTGAGAGCCTCTGGGTGGTAATAAGAGCATGACAATACTGATTCTAAAACACTATCCCATTGATCATCCTCCAAATTACCTAAATCTTGTTCTCATTTCTCTTTAGCTTTGCAGGGATATCCCTCTAGATAAGATAGAAGCAACATTTCATAGCAGCAGGAGATAAACCCTTTAGGCCGGCCATACACGGTGCAAAATTTGCATGATTCCTCCATCAACACATATAGTCCTGACAGAAGCCATCCCCAAATTAAGAAGACAGTGATTATTGCTATCTGCTTAGCAGCCACTAGCTATAATTGCAAGATGATCTGGCAGGTTGGTTGTACCCAAGTTGATTGATCAATTTGGTACATTCAGCCTGCCCTTTAACGGTTTGAATCTCAGCCAGTTCCTGCTGAACTGGTCAAGATTCAAACCTTAGGTTCCTTCACTAATTAGACATAGCTAAAAATGGGTGTTAGGGAGAGATTCCAATCAGCCATGGTACCCTGGGAATGAACAACATGTTGGAGCTGAAAGTAATTGAACTGCATTGAGGGTGGGATATGGAACATAGACTGCAGTTCATCAAAAGATAAAAGGGAGCCTTTAGTATCACTTTAACATACCTCCCAACTTTTTGAGATGGGAACAAGGGACACCTATTAGCAAAAGTATGTAGGCATCGGACACACCCCCTGCCATGCCCCCTTAAAGAAGAATTCTAAAAGTCAGTTTTTTTTTTTTTTAATTTACCACTACTATTCCTTTATATTGGCTTTTGAAATGTACAAATAGAGCAATTTAGAAATTTGATACAAGGTTTAGCACTGAGAAACACTTTTTGAAAGATAAAAAGTATATTTTATATTCAACTATAATCTATATAGTATATAACTATAAAGATCAGACCAAAATGAGGGACAAATGAGGAGGGACAGAGGGACTTTGTTCCAAATCAGGGACAGTACTTTGAGATCAGGGACAGTTGGGAGCTATGCTTTAAGGACAACTTTACCTGTGCAATACAGTCTTGGTCTTCTCTGGTACTTGAAATCCAGAGGTGTAACATGCTTCAGGGGGCCCATGTGTCACCCCAGTACACTTGGATAGGAGGAGCAGGAGGGGGGGGCGGCATGGAGGAACCAATCCCCTCCATTTTCTTTCTGCAGCCGCTGAATGCTGGCAGGAGGGAAAGGAGAAGTAGGCTTTCAGTGACCACAGGAGGAAAATAGAGAGTATTGGTTCCTCCATATGTTGCCCCTGCCGCTCCTCCCATCCAAGTGCACAGGGGTGAGGCATGGGCCCCCTGGAACATGGGGCTGGGATGAGTGGCAGCGAGCAGTAGTGGTAGTGATTGGGAAATGGGATGAGGGGCAGCGATGGTGGGGGGATGGGATCAGTGGTGGAGGTGAGGGGGGTTAGATCAGTGGTTGTGGTGGCTGGGGGGTGGGATC
>BLSH010307272.1:1005066-1016504 GCA_018402905.1 Glandirana rugosa
TGACTACGGTTGGGGGTTGTGGTGTGTTGGCGACGGTGTCTATGGTGGGGGAGGAGTGGTAGCGACGGTGACTAGGTTGGGGGGGTGACGGGGGTGGGATCAATGGTGGCAGTGAGGGGGGTTAGATCAGGGGCAGTGGGGGGGTTGGATCAGTGGCAGCGGTGGTAAGGAGGGGATGGTACCTGTGGCAGCGGTTGTGTGGTGTTGGGGGTTGGCATCAGTGGCAGCGGTGGTGTTAAGGGGGGTGGCATCAGTGATAGCGGTGGTGTTGAGGGGGGTGGCAGTGATGGTGTTGGGGATGGCATCAGTGGTGTTGAGGGGGGGTGGGGTGGCATTGGTTGTGTTGGGGTGGCATCAGTGGCAGCAGTGGTGCCATCCTCTCCACCACCACCTCTGCCTCTTACTGATCCCATCCCCCCACCACCACAGATCTCATCCCTATCCTGCCCCCCCATAACCTCTGTTGTAGAGGTGATGGGGGTAGGGGGTAGGGATGAGATCTGTGGTGGTGGGGGGGATGGGATCAGTAAGAGGCAGAGGTGCTGGAGGTTGGTATCGATTTTGCTGGCGGTTTGTCACTTACCTTTGCCTCAATGATGCCTCTGCCTCATGGGGTCTCCTTGTAGAGGGGAGTGCTCCTCCCCCTTCATTTGATTGGTGTCAGCTGACTTTCTTTTTAAGTGTCTGCCCCTATTTCAGTGTCTGCCCCTATTCTCTCTGGCATGGAGAGAATAGGTGTAGCGGCCCAGACTCGTGCAGCTCAGCCTCCCCTCAGTGGGCAGTAGGGGAAAGCTGCCCCCTCCCCCGTGGGGAAAATGAGCCAGAATGGACAAGTACACACTGGCAGACGGGCCTGCCGGCAGGCCCCTCATGCTGTTAGATGAGCGGCAGGCCCCTCATACTGTTAGACGAGTGGGTGGGCCCCTCATACTGGTAGACGAGCGTGTGCCCTCATACTGGCAAATGGTTGCGGGCCCCCCTGGGGCGGCAGAACTCCAGGGCCCAGCTGCAGGTGCGACTGTTGAGACCCCGATCGCTCCACCACTGTTGAAATCTGACACGTTACCTTCCATAAACAGAGAGCTAAAACTTTTCCCCTTTTCAGATGTGTCGTGTGTGCATTTAATAGCCCATATGATCCATAAGGATTTGCAGCCCCTGTCACAATACAAGGTAAAGCTGTACTTAGAGATTTAATTTCTGAAACATCTAACTGGGATACTCCAAAACCCTTTGAAAAATGAAATTCCTAAATAGAGTCGAGACATTCTCTTGTTTGATCTTCATGTCAACCATCCATATGCTCATGTAACCTCTACGGAATTATGAAGCCAAAGGCTTTGCCTATACTCTGATGCTTTTGTCAAAGCAATAGCTGCAGTTAAAAACTGTGGACATTAAAGTACTATGTCACTTAGGATTTATTATGGGTAAAGCAAAACTGGTTCCACATCCTGAGCACACTGTTACCAGATCAGAACGTTGTGTTGCTGTAGTAGCTGAAACAGAAATTGAGTCCAAAGATACTGAATTATACTCAGTCAGTGTCAGATCACCTGGGGTCAGGTGACAGGTGCGCACCGCTGGGGTAAGGGACGCACCGCTGAGGCTGTGGACCCTTAGCTGACTGCTGCGAATGAAGCTCTGGGTGGTGCAGGAAAGCAGATCCACTGGAGCACTGAAACAGATACACAGGGAGCTAGAGCATAGGTTTCCCCAGAGTCCAAGAGCCAGCAGGTTTTCACCAGAGCCTCTGATGAGGATGGACTTGGCTGCTACTGACTCCAGGTCGTGGCCCCCAGGGTTTCCCCGCTCATGCTCACGGCTGGCTACTGGTGGATAGAGAGGTAGCAGCAGTGCAGGACAACAATGGATAGTCAGTAAGATAACCAAGGGTCAGGGCCACGAGCAGACAGGGACAGACAGGAGAACATGCCAAATAATCGAGGTATGAAGCAGACAGGAATAGTCACAGAACAAGCAAAGGTCGGGGTAACAAACAGACAGGAATAGTCAAACAACAAGCCAAGATCGGTAGACGGAATCAGACGTAGAGTACACGGCAGGAACCACACACACAGGAAGCCTAAAACACAATGTTGATTGGCCGATCTGGCTAGCACAGCATGGTGTTATATAGTGTTCCTATTTAGGGTCTGGGGTGGAGCCCTGCTGATGGAAGATTACTTACAGTATCTCACAAAAGTGAGTACACCGCTCACATTTTTGTATATATTCTATTATATTTTTTATGTGAAATGACACTTTGCTACAATGTAAAATAATGAGTGTACATCTTGTATAAAAGTGTAAACTTTCTGTCCCCTTAAAATAACTCAACACACAGTAATTATTGTCTAAACCACTGGCAACAAAAGTGAGTACACCCCTAAGTGAAAATGTCCAAATCAGGCCCAAAGTGTCAATATTTTGTGTGGCCACAATTATTTTCCAGCACTGCCCTAACCCTCTTGGACATGGAGTTCACCAGAGCTTCACAGGTTGCCACTGGAATCCTCTTCCACTCCTTCATGACAACATCACAGTGCTGGTGGATATTAGAGACCTTGTGCTCCTCCAACTTCTGTTTGAGGATGCCCCATAGATGCTTAATAGGGTTTAGGTCTGGAGACATGCTTGGCCAGTCCATCAACTTGGAGTTGTGTTTGGGGTCGTTATCATGTTGGAATACTGCCCTGTGGCCGAGTCTCCAAAGAGAGGGGATCATGCTTTGCTTTAGTATGTCACAGTACATGTTGGCATTCATGGTTCCCTCAATGAACTGTAGCTCCCTAGTGCCGGCATCACTCATGCAGCCCCAGACCACGACACTCCCACCACCATGCTTGACTGCAGGCAAGATATACTTGTCTTTGTACTCCTCACCTGGTTACCGCCACACACGCTTGACACCATCTGAACCAAATAAGTTTATCTTGGTCTCATCAGACCACAGGACATGATTCCAGTAATCCATGTCCTTAGTCTGCTTGTCTTCAGCAAACTGTTTGCGGGCTTCCTTGTGCATCATTTTTAGAAGAGGTTTCCTTCTGGGATGAAAGCCATGCAGACCAATTTAATGCATGTGTGGCCCATGGTCTGAACACTGACAGGCTGCCCCCCCCTACCCTTTCAACCTTTGCAGTAATGCTGGCAGCACTCATACATCTATTTCCCAAAGACAACCTCTGGATATGACGCTGAGCACGTGCACTCAACTTCTTTGGTCGACCATGGCGAGGCCTGTTCTGAGTGGAACCTGTTCTGTTAAACTGCGCTATTGTCTTGGTCACCATTCTGCAGCTCAGTTTCAGGGTCTTGGCAATCTTCTTATAGCCTAGACCATCTTTATGTAGAGCAACAATTCTTTTTTTCAGATCCTCAGAGAGTTCTTTGCCTTGAGGTTGAACTTTCAGTGACCAATATGAGAGAGTGAGAGTGATAACACCAAACTTAACACACCTGCTCCCCATTCACACCTGAGACCTTGTAACACTAATGAGTCACATGACAATGGGAAGGGAAAATGGCTAATTGGGCCCAATTTGGACATTTTCACTTAGGGGTGTACTCACTTTTGTTGCCAGCTGTTTAGACATTAATGACTGTGTGTTGAGTTATTTTGAGGGGACAACACATTTACACTGTTATACAAGCTGTACACTCACTACTTTACATTGTAGCAAAGTTTCATTTCTTCAGTGTTGTCACATGAAAAGATATAATAAAATATTTACAAAAATTTGAGGGGTGTACTCACTTTTGTGAGATACTCTACGCACACAGATGAGAGGTGCACGGCCTCTAAGCTGAACACAAGCAGAGAGGTTAGCAGACAGACAGGACATGAAATGTACTGCAGATTCATGACAGTACCCTCCCTCTTACGAGACCCCCTCCTCCTCTGCTTAGACCAGGCTTGGAGGGAAACCTCAAATGAAATGAAAGATGAGGCGACAATACATCAGGAGCCGGGATCCAAGACCTCTCCTTAGGACCAAACCCTTTCCAAAGCACGAGATACTGAAGAATGCCTTTAAAGAGCCGGGAATCCAGAACTTGACTAACCTCTTACTCTTGATCATCCTCAGAGATCAGAACAGAGGTAGGGAGAGAACAAGAGGAGTTATTGAGTACTAAAGGCTTCTTAGGAGTGGGCAAGGGCAAAAGCAGGCGCTTGTGTGGAGGATTTAGACTGGGCACAGACATGACACGCCCTAACATAGTCCTTGACATCCGAGCAGAGAGTAGGTCACCAATACTGATGAGCAGATAGGATTGGAGGAACCCAGCATGACCTGCCCTCTTGGAATCATGTCCCCAACGAAGGATCTTAGCTCAGTGGGGGCAAAGGTCTTGCCGGAGGAATTTTTGACTCCAGGGTGGTAGAATGGGCAAGGATGCATGAGATCGTAAAAATAGGCTTAGGTTCATAGGTGGACTGCTCATCCAGAGTGCCAAATAACCTAGAGAATGCATCAACCTGACTGTTGCAGGACATATCCCGAAAATCCCTATATACAGCGGGAAGACAGATAGGAGATTTATCAAAAGATTTGACAATAGTGCCTTGCAAAGTGCTCATGAAATAAAAGAGCTGTATTGAAGCAAAAGCCACACTCGCTCCCCTTCCACAGGCTTCTCAAAGAAAAACCACACATCCCCTGCAGCTCATACACAGTGACGTATGCAGTCCAATGAAAACTTCCACGACAGGCGGGAACAGATATTTACTGACTTTCATTGATGATTATTCCAGGTACACAACTACTTACCTGATGAAATACAAAAATGAAACATCAGAGAAACTTCAAGAGTTCGTTGCCATGTCTAGCAACACATTCCAATTCAAACTAGGAAAAAAAAAAACGCACTGACAATGGTGGAGAATACATAAGCAAAGAAGTGGTGTCATACCTGAAGAGACAAGGAATAGTACACCAGACAACTACACCATACACTCCTGAACAAAACGGTGTAGCAGAAAGGAAAAATTACACTCTTATAGAAATGGCCAGGTGCATGTTGTCCGATGTCAACCTACCTCACAAGTACTTGGGAAAAGCAGTCATGACTACAACCTACCTACAGAACAGACTGCCCTCAAGAGCTATCAAAAGTATTTCATTCGAAATGTGGCATGGATCAAAGCCTAGCTTAGGGCACATCAGAGTGTTTGGATGTAAAGCATATGTCTATATTCCAAGTGAGAAGAGATCCAAGCTGGAGAACAGAGCCATAGAGGGCATTCTAGAAGGCTACAGTGAGTAAACTAAGGGTTACAGAATCCTACACCCAAAGACTGACAAAGTGACAATAACCCTTAGTGTTCATTTTGATGAGAGCCCATCACCAGAAACACTGATCCCTGAAAGCTGTGAAGGGAATATGCCCAACAAACCAGAAGAAAAGGTCGATCAAAGAGAACCTGTGCAGGGGACAGAACAAAAAGGTGGAACTCACAATGCCTAAATCAAGTTCCCCACCAGATCTGCTGAATTGCCTGAAATCAGAAGATCCACTTGGACTACAAAGGGGATACCCCCCCCCCCCCCCAAGCTGTCAAACACTGTCAAAACACACATCATACCTGAGCCAACATCCTGGGAAGACATATAAAAACTGCCAAAACGTGAAGCCAAAAATGGAGAAAGGCAGAAAAAGAAGAATTAAAGTCACTTCAAGAAAATAAAACCTGGACACTCACAGATTTCCCTCCTAACTGCAAAACTATAGGACGTAAGTGGGCTATCAAAGTAAAGTCAGATGCAGAAGGGAATATCCACAAATACAAAGCCAGACTAGACCCACAAACACATAACACATGTTAAAACATAGTTAAATGCCTAGCAATGCTAACATTCCTATAAGCTTGTACAAATCGTGCATCCACAATCACTGTATTTTAAATAAAATATATACGCATAAAATTAAAATTGATAACAATGACAGTTGATTTTAAGAGTTCATATGAGGCATCTATGGTGGAGTCTTCATATAATGTTGTGCACCATCACCACACCCCGTGAGAGTTCTGGGGTTTCCCCCTATTTGGAGAGACTCACCAAATGGTAGGTAAATACACGCCCCAACATATATCTCAAAAGCGATCCTTCTTCAAAAGATCCACCTCTCCATCCACCACAATCAAAAGAGGCTGAGCACAGTCAGCCGAGATCCTCCTCAGATTCTGAGTGTGTCTCCTGTCTGCCTCTGGATGTGCTCTCCTGGCTAGGGTTGCCACCTCATCCCTTTAAAACTGAACACATATTAATTACACAGGTTCTGTGGCTGATTAAGGTGGTAATTAAACTTACTTGGTGCCTTATCTGCATTAAATTAGCCTCAGAACAACCTGTGTAATTCATATGTGTTCGGATTTAAAGGGATGAGGTGGCAACCCTAGTCCTGGCTCCCCTGCTATATTGCGTACTTCTGTGGGGGTCTGCTGTCTGCCTTTGGAAATGCTGCCTGAGTTTACCTGTCTGCCTTTGGAAGGGCTGATTGAGCTCAATTTCACAGTAACCATGAGATAAAACAAAGCTCAGGAATATTCCTTTATCCCATTGTTTTGCAAATCTATGTACACTACAAACTGTATGATTAAATCGATTCTGATATTGCTATTTTACTAACCTGACAGCTTATTATTCTAAATAGGAAACCTTAATTTTGTTTGCAAATATTAAAGATTCTAACTACCAGCAAGAATAAGTCCTTACATTTAAAGAGCACCTGTCATTTCAGATCCATCATGGCAACACCTGTTAGCGGGCATTCACTCACCTGCTGCCGCCACGTCCCTTGCCTTGTTGTGTCACTGCCACATCACCCCATTAGTCGTCCCATTAGGCCTCATAGGCACGGGCGTTTTTTACAGCCATGTTTTTAGCGTTTTTTGCAGCTCTCCATGTTATTCAATGGCCCCATAATATTGCTGACATTTTTAAACTGTAGAGGGCGTCGGCGTTAGTGAGCTGTAAATAGAACGTGGGACCAGCGCGTTCCGAGGCTGTAGCGTTTTAGCGTTTTTGACGCTGAGCCGGCAAAATGCTCACTAACGCCGTACCGACGTTAACCGGCATTTTTGACTCCGGCATTTTCAGGTTAAAAAGTAGCAGAGGAATGTTTTTTTTAAAAAAAACGCCTATTGACGCCGACGCTCACTAACGCGCATTAACACTCATTAACGCCGATGCACCCCGAAAAGAACCGCAGATTTTTCCCTGATGTCGGGCCGAACGTTTTGCTTATTTTTTTTTCATATGCCCGTGTGTATGAGGCCTTAAAGTGAATGGGACTGTCGGTGAGTCAACAGCGGGTCAGAGGAGGAGTCACTGAGGGACAGAGATGACAGTTGCTCTTTAAAAATTATGATTTAAATTGAGTTGATTTAAATCAAACCTTTTTACTAGTAAATTAAATAATGATTTAAATTGACTTTATTTAAATCAAATCCACTCTGCAAGATACTGACATATCTTATAGTTATATTTAAGCTCCCGTTCACGCTGGTGCAGTTTTGAAATCACGATACTTCAGAGCGATTTTAAATCCGCACATAAGTGCGATTTGCACTGCAGATTTGGTTGCAACTTGCGACTTTATACAACATGAAATGGTCAAAAAGTAGTGCAGGAACCTTTTCCAAAGTCGATGCGACATGAGTTGCGGCAATTTGAACAGTTCCATTGACGACAATGGGGTGAAACTTGTCATGCGATTTGGAACTGTTAAATCACATGATAAATCGCACCAGTGTAAACGGGGCTTATTCTCATTTGAATTATGAAAGGGAAACAGGGGAAGAAAGTGCAGTCTAATTCCTATAGAATTTGTTAGCTACAAGCAAACCAAACCTCATAGAATATCAGTAGAAATTAGACATAACAGACAAATTAAAGCTAAAATCCCATAGGCTTTCTACAACTTAAGTAAACATCCTAAATATCCACCAAGTGGTGTACTGTTTGTGCATAGACCTACACACACACTCTTATCTGAGGAGTCCCGCTTCCTACAAAATGAAGACCCAGATCTTAGGAGTGTCTATCCCAGCAAAAGAAAACGAACCAAGACATCTAAGGCCTCGTACACATGGGACGGCGATCGTACGACCGATTGGCTCAAATTGTATATTGGCTGTTGTATCTAGCATACTGACTGCACTACAAGATCGTACGACTAAAGAAAGAACGTTCAGGTGCGTGTAATTAGCATCCGGCCGTTCCTGACTTCTGAGCATGCGTGTTTTGCACAATACAACTTGTTGGACCAACTTCTCTGTACACACAATACAACGGTCGTACGACCGCTTGTTGGTACTACCAAGTTTTCTAGTTTGCTCATCCATCTCCCGTTGTACGACCGTCGCACGTCGGCTGTTCTAATCGCACGTACTAACGATCGATTTCGCATACAACGGTCGTTCGTACGACCTGGTGTATAAGATCGTCGTCCCGTGTGTACGAGGCTTAAGACTACAGCCCAATAAGCAAAGTGGAATACGAATAGACAACTCCACGCTACTTTTACACAGCTGTTTACATGCAACCACCGGACTTCAGCAGCAAGAATCAGCAGATTCTTGTAGTTGGAATGACTGGGGCATGCAAATAGCAGTGGCCACTCAGCCTAATTAAACAATGACAGGCTGACAGCTGCTCTCGCTGTTCGCATGTAGACACACACCCTGCGATTAGGGACCAATTTCTGAGCCTGGATGTTGCTGTGTCCAGACTTGGACTTCTTTTCCTAACTAAGCTGTGCATGGCTGCATGTGAACAGCAGTGACCGCTGTCAGCCATTAGTCATTATATACATGAAGGTAAAAAACCTTCAGTGTGCAGCTTCCCCCCGCAATGCCCACCCTATACTCACCTGAACCCGATCCAGCGATGTGCATGAGAGCAGAAGCTCTCCCGGCTCTTTGCCTCCTCATTGGTTGAGATGCAGCAGCAGTCTTGGCTCCCGCTGCTGTCAATGACAGCCAATGAGGAGGTAGCGGGGGCCGAGCTACATTCTGTGTGTTTTATGAACACCTAGAGGCAGCTGGGGTGCGAGCAGGCACGAGTGCACCCATAGCAAGCGGTTAGGTAAAGGGGGAAGGGCCAGAGCGCCAGCGGGGGAGCCGAAAAGAGGAGGATCGGGGCTGCTCTGTGCAAAACCATTACACGGAGCAGGTAGTATAACATGCGTGTTGTTTAAAAAAAAAAACTGAACCTTTACAAACCTTTTAAATAGTCTAAGGGACTGCTGCTATTTGAATGCCCCGGTCATTCCAGCCACAAGAATCTGCTGATACTTGCTGCTGGAATCTGGTGGCTGCATGTAAACGGCCATGTGGAAGAGGCTTAAATAGGATTATTCATACCACCATTAGCATAAAAATATATGATGTGTGGAAATATATGTGACAGTAACCACACAATACCTAAACTGAATGTGAACTCTGCTAAGGCATTTTTAGCCCTAATTTCAAGTGCATTAAGAATGAACTATCCATGTTTCCAATCATAGGCGTGCGCAGGGGGGTGTGCCGAGTGTGCCTGGGCACACCCCAATCATCCTGTGTGCCAGGGCGGTTGATAAGGCAGTACCGCCTGCCTTCCATGGCCCATTAGCACAAAAGGGGGCCCAAGCACCTGCCAAGCAGGAGGACCGACTGTACTGACTTATTGGAGATATCGATCCTCTTGTTCCTCTCATTGCAGTGCTACCGGCTTCTCCTCCTCTCCCTCACTCCAGATATGCTGTAGTGGGATCAGTTCTAGCATCTCCACCTCCATCCTGTCTTTAGTAACTTTTTTCAGTCCTTAATGTAAGACATCAGGGGTCTGTTTAGAACCCTGATATTTTATGAAAGCCCCCCAAAAGGGAAATTAAAAAAATGTAAAACAATAAATAAATAAAAATAAAATTGTAAAAAAAAAATAAATTTCATTTTTTTAAAAAAAATGACTTGTTTAATGTGCTTTGCACTTGTCACTATCTAGCTACTGGTTCTATTGCTCTGTGTTTGAGCTTTGAGATGCACACCCTAATGCAATAGGCTGTGCACACCTATGTTTCCAATGATAAAGTGCAGCACAAAAAAACAGAACTAAAACACAAAATCAAGTCCAAGAAAGCCAGCAATGTGCCCAACAGAAACATGAATCAAAGAGAAAATCTAGAGGTGACAATTAGGTCTCCAAATTATGTATACTTAGGATTCTGAGAGAGGATGTAAGTAAAGGGATCCTGGTTGTGCACAAACATGTCTTTAGGCTATGTTCACATCTGTGCATGCATGGTTAAATCATTTTTTGCTGCGTTTTTGCAGCATGTTTGTGATGTATTTTCATTCTTTATGGGTTTCTTTTAGTAGGAGGAAGAGATTGGTTGTTAAACACAGAACCTTACAAAAACACACTGAAATGAATGTACATGCGTTTTTGATGTGCTTGGAGCCAAAATACACCATCCTGCTTATAAAAAAGTCCCTGTGCCTTTCCAAAAAACACATTGCAGGACATTCCATAGATATGAATAGGACCCATAGGGAATAATGTTAAATGCTCTTCAAGAAATGGCCTAAAAAAAATGCATGCATATGAACTTAGCTTAAAGCGGTTGTATCCCCATAAATGACATTTTTACCTATAATAAGGCTTACCTGTAGGTAAAAAGAATATCTCCTAAACCTGAACGGTTTAGGAGATATTCTCACTGCAAGTGTCGCTGACATCATGCATGGGCAGTGATGTCCCGGCGAAGGCCCGATGCATAGCGCCGGTCCCTGCCGGAAAGTCCGCTGTAAAGACGGTCTCCCGCGCATCCCTCCCTGGAGACCGGGCGGACCTACAAGAGCTTTGTTTTGAGGTAAGTACTTCATAATGAGCTAGTATGCGGTGCATACTAGCTCATTATGCCTTTGCCTTGCAGGTGCTTTTTTTTTTTCTGAGGGGAGACAACCGCTTTAAGACAGTATGGGGGTCATTTACTATAGCGCGAATATGCCTTCGCGCGAATTTTATCGCGCAGAATCGCAAATTCGCGCTAATTAGCGCGAAAATGGAATTCACTAAAGCCCTGAGGGAGAAAATAGTCCCAGAATCAAATTCACTATAACGCCCAAACAGCAGTGAGTGACTAAAAAACTAGTCGTGGTAGAAGCAAGGGAATTGCACATGGAAATAATGTTTAGAGCATGATATGATCACCTAAATTGTTTCTAAAAATGTAGTATCTTGTTTAATGATGATCTGCTTTTAAATTGTTTAAAAAAGTGATATATAACCTGAAATATCATTGAAAGTCTGAAAAGAGCCAAATTACCCCTTTTGTCCTGACTATTCATCAGCACAACTGAGCATGCTCAGACAAGAAAATGCCCTCATTTTAACCCTCATGCCTTTTTTAGAGGGCGGTATAGTAAATTTGCAAATTCACACTTG
>BLSH010307272.1:1022684-1044843 GCA_018402905.1 Glandirana rugosa
TTGGACCTCGACATTCGAATACTTACATAGCCTTATTTGGTGATGCGATATCTGAACTGGTGTTGGTCGGTCTTTTTTATGTAAATGATTAGAACATAAGAGAAGTAAGAGATGTTTGATTGACGACGGTGGAATTGATCTCACACTAATAAGGTTAACGCTAGTTAAGGTGGCAGCAGTTAGTTTGTAGAGAATGAAGAGAATACAAGATTAGTAAATGTATTTTTTCTGGCTGGTTGTGGTCAAGTCTATAGCGTAGTGGTTTATTCCGATACATTCATAAGCTTACAGCTCCAGGTTCAGATCCTACAGATGTCATCAGCACACCTTGCATTGTACGTAGCATTATATTTTGAAAATATGTGAAGGCATATTCACCAATTAGCCAATGCCCATCATCAGTTTGATTGCTTCCATACTATGAACTTATGTAATGGTATGTACACATTCATTAATATTATGGTGTGCAATTAGAATAATCACACTCTAGTTAAGGTGGCAGCAGTTAGTTTGTAGAGAATGAAGAGAATACAAGATTAGTAAATGTATTTTTTCTGTACGGTTGTAGTCAAGTCTATAGCGTAGTGGTTTATTCCGATGCATTCTAAAGCTTACAGCTCCAGGTTCGTATCCTACAGATGTCATCAGCACACCTTGCATTGTATGCAGCATTATATTTTCAATTTTGCTGCGGTAGTTCCCATACACTTTTTTTCAAGCAAATCATGTTCATACAAGCCTTCAATGGATTCTGCAGGTTCAAGCCCAGTTGACATCAACTATTCCCATATAAGAAGGCATATTCGCGGCAAATACGCGATTTTGCGGTCGCGCGATCGCCTACGTGATATGCTAATTGGCTTTCATGGACGTTATTTTTGAGCGTTATGCGATCGCATATTCGCGATATAGTGAATTAGGCCCTATGAGTTTCTTACAAGATGACAGGTTCACTTCTCTAGGGCATAAAGTAAATCCTAACTAAATGACATGGGGTTTGCCAAACCACTGTGTATCATAAACAACTGCTCTTTTTTTGGTTAGAGGCCAGTACACCTTATAGAGTTTTTTTTTTTATTTCAGAGGTTTACAATCATTTTAAGTTGGGTTTCCTGATGGTGACAACAGTGGACTCTGCCTGCATAATGTAGGTTGAAATTGCCAATTTTAGTCTCCATCAGGCGTCTGTATGACAGGGTAACAATGCAGGAAAACAGTTGGTAGACAGAGACAAAGCTTCAGCACCCTATAACAAGAAGGGCTAAAATAGAGACATTTTAACACCTTCCCACCTGGCCTATAGCAGACTGACAGCCAGGCAAGAGCTTTACCATCCTGACTGGATGTTATATGATGCCCTTTACATCACGCCACCTGTCCCTCGGACACAGAGCATCACCAATCAGGATAAAGAGCCAATGACCTAGGCTCTTTACCATCTAATCAGCTGTGTCCAATCACAGCTGATCACATGTAAACAAATGTAACATTTCCTTTCCTCAGAGCTGTCAGTGTCTGAGGAAAGGAAAGCTGATAATCGGCTTTTCAGTTACAGGGGACATTTACACTGATAAGCAGTGTCCTGATGACCTGTGCAGTCCCATCAGTGCCCATCAGTTCAGCATATCAGTGTCCATCAGTGCAACATATCATTGTCTATCCGTGCAGCATATCAGTGCACATCAGTCCAGCATATCAGTGCCCATCAGTGCTGCCTATCAGTACCCATCAGTGCCGCCTTATCAGCGAAGCCTCATCAGTACCCATATGCGCAGCTTTTCAGTGCCCATCAGTGCTGCCTCATCAGTGCCCATTAGTGCCATCTCATTAGTGCCCATCAGTGCAGCCTCATCAGTGCCGCCTATCAGTGCCCATCAGTGCAGACTCATCAGTGTCCATCAATGCAGCCTATCAGTGCCCATCAGTTCAGCCTCATCAGCGCACATCAGTGATGAACGAAAATTACTTATTTGCAAAATTGTATAACAGAAAGGAAGAAAATTTATTTTTTTTCCAACATTTTCAGTCTTTTTTTTTGTTTAGCAAAAAGTATTTTCAGTCTTTTTTCATTTGTTTATCAAAAAATAAAAAACCCAGTAGGGTTAAATGCCACCGGAATTTTTATCATTTTTTTTGTCTCATCAAAATAATAAAAAATGCATATGGGTACAGTGTTGCATGACCGCGCAATTGTCATTTAAAGTGCGTCAGCGCTGAAAGCTGAAAATTGGCCTACGCAGAAAGGGGGAGAAAGTGCCCTGTATTGAAGTGGTTAAGTAAAGCTACAGATTTAAAAGTATTGAAAATTACTAATGAAATTACATTACCATGATAAAGTTTATATGAGATTTTAGCATTTGGGTTTACATATCTCTTATTTCTGGTATGACAGACAGTACACTCTGGGACATGCTTATCAGGCAACATAAAATCCCATGACCTGCTTTACATGCTAAACTAGGGAATAACAGTCCAAAAAAACTTTTGGATCAGTTGGCCTCTTTCAATGAATCTTGACTGCTCTGTTGGTTTAACATCACTGGAACAATTGAGACTCACACTCTAAACACTAAGGTGAAAACACAATGGTATCCGCTGCTCAGTTCTCCAGCATTCACAGAGGAGAGATCTCTCCTCTGGATGACAATTTATGAAGCGGTGTAGATCGCTTCTCCTTTTGTGAAGGGAAGCGACCTATAAATCTTTCATACAGTGGAGAACGCCCCCTGATACTGCAATCTTGTGAGACATAGCGAGATTACAGTACTAGAAATTCATTGAAACACTAAGATGTCAGTTTATTAAGCAGTGATAAATTATCACTGCTCAGTACACCGACATTCTCAGAGTAGACCGCCCATCTCATTATAATATATATATATATATATGTATATATATATATATACAGTATATACACACACACACACATTATATATACATATATATATACAGAACCGCCAAGTCGCAGAGGCCGCGGCAGCCCATCGGGAGGCAAATCGCCAGCAGCTCGAGGCGAATCATCAGACCATTGCAGCCCAGCAGGAAGAGAATCGCCAGGCCATTGCAGCCCAGCAGGAGACGAATCGCCAGTTTGGCCCTGGTGGAGGTTAAAAGTAGGGGTCCACAAGTCCTTTGCCAGTGGAACAAAAAGTGGTGCATGCCAGCTATTACCTGCAGAAGATGACACCTGCAGATGATGTGGAAGCTTACCTAGCAACTTTTTAAACAGTCGCTGTTCAAATAGGATGGCAAAAAGAGCAATGGGCAGGACTGCTAGTGCCCTTTCTGACAGGAGAACCCCAAAAGGCCTATTATGACCTGGATCCAGATGCTGCCCAGGATTATGAGACACTGAAAGCTGAGATGCTTGCATGCCTGGGCATCACCATTGCAGCCCAGGCTCAACGGGTGCATTGGTGGTTATACAGTTCTGATAAGCCACCCCACTCCCAAATGTTTGACTTAATACACCTCACCAAGAAGTGGCTGCAGCCAGAGACATTGCAGGGCCCTAAGATTGTGTGATTTCAGATTCTGGCAGTGTTGTGACATTAGTCAAAGGTGATTTTGTCACAAACAATTCATTTGACAGTGCAAAGGATAACACTGGGGTGGCTGGGATATGCTAGCAACATATCGATGGTAGTATATACAGTAAACATCAAAATTCTGGCATACAGTCCATAAAACCAATAGTAGTCTGTGTACCGAAGGGCTGCACCTTTGAGAAGTAAACCATTCTTCTAGAGTGAAGGGAAACACAAGAACAGAAGTGCGCCTCTAAGTGTACCCATAAGATTAAAAACTACTCACAATGGTAGTAAATTAGAAGCATTGCAGTGGCTTATCTGTTCTTGTGTTTCCCTTTACTCTAGAAAGGTGATTTTGTAAATCCTGCAAAGTTACACCCTAGCATTATTGGGGTGATTTGTATACATGGTGACACACGTGATTACCAGACTGCTGTGGTTGAGTTTGATACCCCTTGGGGCACCGTGACACATTCAGTGGGGGTGGTACCCTCACTACTTCATGAAGTCCTAGTGGGAAGAGATTTTCCCCACTTTTGGTTTATGGGAAAATAAATGGAGTCGAGAGGACAGAGCCCCCCTACTGAGGAAACACTGGAACTCACTCCAGACCCTTTTGATTGCAAAATTTAAAGGGAAACTGTTGGTGTGTCCAACGGAGGCGTAGGTCCTTTTCTTTTTTTCTGCAATGGCTGGAGAGCAGGAGGAGCTAGAATCCAGCCCCCATCTCGAGGAAAATGAACAAGAAATTATCTCTGACTCTAATAATGAGAGTGGGCCGAATGTGGTGCCTGAACTAGAAGTCAGGAAAGATGACTTTAGTACGGAACAATTAAGAGACTCCACAATCATTCGATCCAGGGAAAACATTAAAATGTTTGATGACAACCCTGTTGAACCTAATGTAGGGGTGTCTTTTACCTACATGGCTTTTAAAAATAACTTGCTGTATCAAGTGGTAAAGCAAGGGGAGGAGGAGGTAGAGCAATTAGTGGTTCCCAAATCCTATCGCCGGATGGTATTAGATTTGGCCCATGGTCATGTAATGGGTGGACATTTGGGTATAGAGAAAACTAAGGAGAGGATAACCCAGAGATTCTTTTGGCCTGGGTTGAATGCAGACGTCAAAAAATATTTTGGGTCATGCCCAGAGTGTCAGTATTCTGTGCCATCGCTCCATTTTCGCAGTCCTCTGGTACTGTTACCAATAATTGAAGTGCCTTTTGAAAGAATTGGCATGGATCTGGTGGGACAAGTAGTAAAGTCTGCCCGGGGCCATCAGCACATACTGGTAATACTGGACTATGCCACACGGTATCCTGAAACCATTCCCTTGCGTAATACCTCATCTAAAGCTATTGCGAAAGGGCTTGTCCAGGTATTTAGTCATGTGGGTATTCCAAAAGAGGTATTAATGGATCAAGGCACACAATTTATGTCCAGAGTCACTAAAGAATTGTGTAAGTTGTAAAAAATCTCCCATCTCCATACCGCTGTCTACCACCCCAAAACGGATGGTCTAGTGGAGAGATTTAACAAAACACTCAAAAGCATGTTAATAAAGGTGGTGGATAAAGATGGGAGAAATTGGGATTTCTTTGCTGCCATACCTCATGTTTTCCATATGAGAGGTCAGGACTGGTGCTACCACTAAGCAAACTAGGCAGCCACCTATGGCGCACTGCTGCCTAGGGGCGCTCGGCTGCTGGTTTCCCTCCATGTCTGCATGCTCTGCAGGCTGCATCATGTAACTAACTCTCAGTCTCAGGCAGCTGCTCCATCCAACCGGTAGTGTAATTAGAGGTGAAGCACAGTGCAGCACTGGAGCCAGCACTAGAGGAAGCAGAGCCGATGCTTCCTGTATAGAGCCGCCTCCTGTCACATGGGCAGGGCAAAGCGGTGGAGTCAGAAGTGGAGCCAATGGGGGCTGCAAAATGAGGTTTCGACTAGGGTGTCAAAAATCCTTGCACCAGCTCTGCGAGAGGTACCTCAGGCATCTACAGGTTATTCCCCTTTTGCACCACTGTATGGTAGACATCCCAGGGGATTGCAACAGAAACGTGTGAGGGAGAGACCATGCCTTACAGAAGCATTATTGAGCATATCTCACTGATGCAAGATAGAATGGAGGCTGTCATGCCGCTTGTACGGGAACATATGGAGCAAGCCCAGGAGGCCCAGAGAAGGGTTTACAATCAGGTGCCAAGACCCGGACCTTCAACCCTGGGGATAGAGTGCTGGTATTAGTCCCTACAGTTGGGAGTAAATTCTTAGCAAAATGGCAGGGTCCCTTTGAAATTATGAAAAGAGTAGTGGAAGTAGACTACTAAGTTTACCAACCAGGGAAAAGGAAACCAGAGCAAATATATCATGTTAATCTCTTGAAACCTTGGAAGGACAGAGAGACTTTACTGGCAGTGCCAACTCCCCAAAAGGACATAGCCCCATGACACCTGAGGTACCCATAACCTTGTCAGTGGCCCAACAAAAGGACATTAAAGAGTTTGTGAGCAAGAATAGAGATTTTTTCCCTCACCTACCCAGACTGACCACAGTTATACAGTATGACATAATTACGGAACCAGGTGTCTACGTAAACGTAAAACCCGATAGAATACCCGAGGCTAGGCGCGAAGCAGTTGCAAATGAAATAAAAGAGAAAAACACAGTTATTACACAAGTTTAAAAGTACTCACAAATGGATGAGTAATGTAGGCATTGCAGTTTCAGTCACTGTACACTATGATCTGTTCCAACTGGCAACGCCATCCAGGGGGTGATAGATAGAAAAGCCGTGGCGTCTGCAGGGCTCCTGGGTCAGGTTACGTTGGTGGGTCCCAGAGCTTCCTGGTTCCAGGAGCTGCGATGCGATGCACGGATGTCGTCACTTCCGGTGGCGTGCGGCGACATGTTGTCGAAGTCTATGCTTCCTCTTCAGGCCAATGATGAGGACGTTAATATGGGCAGGTGGGGATGACATCAGGACGCATAGACGTCCGTGATAAGTAGGACGAAAAAAACTCTAGGCTCTAGTACGACCCCACAACAATGGAGTCAATAGAGAACGAGTGTAATAACAATATAATGGGAAAATTCTGTACTCATAGCTAAGGTCAAATATGTAAACAGGATGAGTGGCAAACAGTTATGTGCATAGATAATCAAGATTCTCTATATACATGGATTTGATTGGATTAAAATAAAACATAGCTATAACAAATTAACCTGCATAGTGTACAAACAAATTAGTATGACTAGGTTATGATGAGTGACAATGATGGAAAAAAATATATATATATAAAGACTAATGGAAATGAAGATGAAATGATAAGCCAAAATCCACTAACCTCTCACCGCCCGAAAGACAGGCCCTTTTTAAACTCACCCAAAACTCCAACTTGGTTATTAAAAGTGCTGATAAAGGTGGAGGGATTATCATACAGGACAAAGAAATATACCTCCAGGAGGTCCATAAACTACTCTCAGACACAACCACTTATGCCATATTATGGTCGGACCCTTTGCCCGAGTATTCCAAGGAAGCAGCTCTACTAACCCAACAAGCCAAACCAGCTGGGATTATAAATAAATTAGAGTATGCCTTCTTCAATAGGGAATATTTCTCCACCCCCTATTTCTATCATATTCCCAAAATCCACAAGCACAGTGAAAACCCGCCAGGTAGGCCCATTGTGGCCTCCATGGACTGTATCACCAGTTCATTCTCCCAGTACATTGACCAATTCCTCCAGCCCCTAGCCCAACAGCTCCCTGCTTATATTCGTGATGGAGTACACCTCCTAGATCAACTCCAACATTACGCCTGGGAACCCACTTACCAATGGGTTTCCCTTGACGCAAGCTCTCTATACACTTCAATCCCACATGAAGTTGGATTGAGGGCAGTATCCCATTTCCTGATGGAAGATCCACTCATTGATTGTGCACAGGCACAGTTTATCTTGGAAGCCACAGAATTTTGCCTTACCCACAACTACTTTGAATTTGACAATCAATTCTTCCTCCAGCTGGTTGGCACAGCCATGGGAGCTAACTTTGCTCCCAGCTATGCCAACCTCACTATGGGCCTCTGGGAAGCAAACAATAACTTGCACCACAACCCATATGTCTCCCATATCATATTTTATGGGAAGTATATAGACAATATTATCGTCATTTGGGATGACCCAGAGGTACCCTTACGTGACTTTGTGTCTCACTGTAACAATAATAATTTTGGATTATTCTTCACTTTTGTACAAGACCCGTCCCAGCTACCATTTTTGGATTTAGAACTATTTCATGCATTATGGCTGAGAACTACAATAAGCCAACAGCTGGCAATTCATTCTTGCATTTCCAGAGCTGCCACCATCCACGGTGGTTATCTAATATCCCCAAGAGACAGTTTTGTAGATTGCGTCGTAATTGTACCAGAGACAGTGACTACTGCGAGCAAAGCCAACTGCTCACAAAAAAATTTACCCAAAAAGGCTTTCCATCCGAACTGGTCCAAGACGCATATAAAGTTTCTTGTCCCCCCCCCCAAAAAAAACTCCTTGGTTACATCCAACATACCCACTGTTCAACCTATTCGGTTCACTACGCAATATCACACCAAGCATAGGAAAATGGAACAGATTCTGGCCAAACTCTGGCCCATTCTGTTGACCCTCATTTGAAAAAAATCATTCCACCCAAACCCAAGGTCTCCTACAGGAAGACCAGGAATATCAAAAATTAAATTGCCCCCCAGCAAACTTAAGAAAGCCCCCTCCACTGGACCAAATAGGCTGTGTCTAATCCCGCTGATAGGCATGATCCAGTTTCGAAAGTCTGTATGCGTGACCTGTAAGCATGTCTGTCATGGACAAAAAGAATTCACCATCAAGAACAAAACTTACAGCATTTCCCAATTCTTCAACTGCTCTACAGAGTATGTCATTTATTGTTTGTCTTGCCCCTGTGGCCTTTATTATGTCAGTAGAACCATTCGAACTCTGCGAAAAAGATTTGGAGAACATCGGAGGTTTGTCGAGGGAGGGAGCGACCAACATAGTGTCCCCCACCATTTCAAGCAACTCCACGCTCAATCCTCGGATGGGCTCAAAGTCTAAATTCATACCAACATCCTTCCCACTGGCGGAGCGGTTCAAATGGCTCTGCCGGCGGGAAACGTTTTGGATCAATCAATTGGATCTATTGTTGCCAAAGGGCTTAAACAAGGAAATTGAGACCAACACTCTGGTTTAAATTTAATAATTTCATATCCTTTATAGTTATTCACCTGTCCAGGATACAGTTATGCATTTTTCATTTTTACATTTCTTTAATTTTTTTTTAGGTATTTGCCATATAGTCCATTAGGCCCTTAAGGTCTGTCCCATTTATCTTAATTGGTAAACAGTAAGCAACCCCATCTATCCATGATATTTGAGCGTATGCACTGCCACACACCAACTAATGAATGTATGTGTATATATGCATGTGCTAATTTGTTATCCAATCCGCCTATTGTACGTGTGGTAACATCCCCTTATATTTTATTATTATTATTACTTTGTAATCATCATTCTTTTTATTTTTTATTTGTATTTTTATTTTTTTATTTTTATTTCTATTTAAATTTTTTACTTATGTCTATTTTTATTATTATTATTATTTTCTTTTTTTTTATTCTTATAAAAAGTTAATTTGATATAGTTATGTTTTATTTTAATCCAATAAAATCCATGTATATAGAGAATCTCTTCTATCTATGTGCCACTCATCCTGTTTACATATTTGACCTTAGCTATGAGTACAGAATTTTCCCATTATATTGTTATTACACTCATTCTCTATTGACTCCATTGTTGTGGAGTTGTACTAGAGCCTAGAGTTTTTTCGTCCTGCTTATCACAGACGCCTATGTGTCCTGTCGTCATTGCCACATGCCCATATTAACGCCCTCATCCAATGTGGCGCATTATCGGCCTGAAGAGGGAGCATAGACTCCAACAACGTGTCTCCGCACGCCAGCATGCCACCGGAAGTGACGACATCCATGCATCGCATCGCAGCTCCCGAAACCAGGACCCACCGATGCAACCTGACCCAGGAGCCCTGCAGACCTCACGGCTTTTCCATCAATCACCCTCTGGCGTTGCCAGTTGTAACAGATCATAGTGCGCAGTGACTGACACTACAATGCCTACATTACTCATCCGTTTGTGAGTACTTTTAAACTTGTGTAATAACTTTTATGTTATATGGCTACACTTAGAGACGCTGTGTTTTTCTCTTCTATTCAATGCTGAAGTTGTTCTACCTTGCACACCAGCTGCCATTTGGGAAGCCATCCCTATTGGACTTTACCCCAGGACTTGTTTTACTGGACTCTACACAGAGCCTAATATTTTACCATTACCACCCTACACAGTAGTGCAATTTTGCGCCAACACATCTCCAGAACATGTTAGAGTTGGACATAGAGTGATAGAGGAGTCTCACAGTGACTGGTCAAGGGGGGATCACAGGGTACTACAGGCATTTTATACCCAATTTTGCCACCATTGCAGCCCCACTGAACGACCTGATGAAGGGTAGAGGGTCGGTCATGATTAAGTGGAATCCTCAGGCAGAGAAGGCATTTCAAATGTTGAAGCAAGCCCTTTGTGCACAACCGGTTCTTGTGACCCCAAATTTCACAAAGGAGTTTGTCGTACAGACAGACCCCTCTGATGTGGGACTGGGTGCGGTACTGTCCCAAATCATAGACGTGAGGAGCACCCGGTCGTCTACCTGAGCAGGAAGCTTAACAGACATGAGAAAAACTATGTCATTGTTGAGAAGGAATGTTTAGCTATCAAGTGAGCCTTAGAGGCCCTGAAATATTACCTGTTGGAGAGACCATTTAAACTAGTCACTGATCATGCCCCTCTTAAATGGATGTGTGATTACAAGGAGAAAAACAGTCGTGTGACAAGGTGGTTCCTTGCTCTGCAAGCATTCAAATTCACAGTGAGCTGGGAAACTCCAGAATAATGAGGATTCCTTTTCCCGTGTCCATTGTCTGGTTGGGACAGTTGCTCAGCCACAGGGGCTTGAGCAGGGGGGGCGGGGTATGTGACATTATGAAAGGTGAGGTGATCGATGGACCTTATGTTTCACCTCGCATGCGTTCATTTTCAGTAAACTATGGCAAAATCCTGTCCAGGTGTTTCTAGCCACTTTAGCAGGGTTGGTTTCGGACCAGATTTTGTGGTCCACTTGTGTCCACCAACAGGTGGTATAAATAAGCAGGAGAAGAGCAAAGGTTTCCTCTGGGCTGGGACTTAGGAAGCTAAAAACCTGAGAGAGCTGCTGATCTGAAGTTTTGCTTTGTGACTGAAACAAAAGGTTTGCATTATCTTTGTTGGTGACTGAGAGAAGCCCTTCACCTCTGAGTTAGGAAACCTGGAAATGTTTAGTACAAGCCTAGATGGCAAGGATTTATCTTCTATTTTGTTTGTTTCATTTTTCACTCAACCTTTAAAAATAAAACTGGCTACAAGTCAGCTTTTAAGAAAACCTGCCCTTTGGATTAACTTTTTCCCCAGGGAAGATGATCCCCATTGAGCTAACCCCCCACAATATATATATATATATATATATATATATATATATATATATATATATATATACAGCATCTCACAAAAGTGAGTACACCCCTCACATTTTTGTAAATATTTATTATATCTTTTCATGTGACAACACTGAAGAAATTACACTTTGCTACAATGCAAAGTAGTGAGTGTGCAGCTTGTATAACAGTGTAAATTTGCTGTCTCCTTAAAATAACTAAACACATAGCCATTAATGTCTAACCCACTGTCAACAAAAGTGAGTACACCCCTAAGTGAAAATGTCCAAATTGGGCCCAAACTGTCAATATTTTGTGTGGCCATCGTTATTTTCCAGCACTGCCTTAACCCCTCGGGCATGGAGTTCACCAGAGCTTCATAAGTTGCCACTGGAGTCCTCTTCCCCTCCTCCATGACAACATAACGGAGCTGGTGGATGTTAGAGACCTTGCACTCCTCCACCTTCCGTTTGAGGATGCCCCACAGATGCGCAATAGGGTTTAGGTCTGGAGATACGCTTGCGCAGTCCATCACCTTTACCCTCAGCTGCTTTAGCAAGGCAGTGGTCGTCTTGGAGTCATTATCATGTTGGAATACAGCCCTGCGGCCCAGTCTCTGAAGGGAGGGAATCATGCTCTGCTTCAGTATGTTACAGTACATGTTAGCATTCATGGTTCCCTCAATGAACTGTAGCTCCCCAGTGGCGGCAGCCCTCATGCATCACCAGACCATGACACTCCCACCACCATGTTTGACTGTAGGCAAGACACACTTGTCTTTGTACTCCTCACCTGGGTGCCGCCACACACGCTTGACATCATCTGAACCAAATAAGTTTATTTTCGTTTCATAAGACCACAGGATATGGCTTCAGTAATCCATGTCCTTAGTCTGCTTGTCTTCAGCAAACTGCTTACAGGCTTTCTTGTGCATCATCTTTACAAGAGGCTTCCTTCTGGGACGACAGCCATGCAGACCAATTTGATGCAGTGTGCGGTGTATGGTCTGAGCACTGACAGGCTGACCCCCCCACCCCTTCAACTTCTGCAGCAATGATGGCAGCACTCATACGTCTATTTCCCAGAGACAACCTCTGCATATGATGCTGAGCATGTGCACTCAACCACCTTGGTCGACCATAGCGAGGCCTGTTCTGAGTGGAACCTGTCCTGTTAAACCTTTGTATGGCCTTGGCCACAGTGCTGCAGCTCAGTTTCAGGGTCTTGGCAATCTTCTTATAGCCTAGGACATCTTTATGTAGAGCAACAATTCTTTATTTCAGATCCTCAGAGAGTTCTTTGCCATGAGGTGCCATGTTACACTTCCAGTGACTAGTATGAGAGAGTGAGAGCAATAAATTTAGCACACCTTCGCACATGAGACCTTGTAACACTAACTAGTCGCATGACACCGGGGAGGAAAAATGGCTGATTGGGTCCAATTTGGACATTTTTACATAGGGGTGCACTCAATTTTGTTGCCACATTAATGGCTGTGTGTTGAGTTATTTTAAGGGGACAGCAAATTTATCCTGCTATACAAGCTGTACACTCACTACTTTACATTGTAGCAAAGTGTCATTTCTTCCGGGTTGTCACATGAAAATATATAATAAAATATTTACAAAAATGTGAGGAGTGTACCCACTTGTGTGAGATACTGTATACCTGTATATAGATATATAGAAATATAAATATATATATATATATATATATATATATATATATATACATAAACATGGCAGGGGGACATGTTTACTGTCTTGGGGGGTCAATAATCTTCCTCCTTTCCCCTCAGTTCCCCCAGGATTCTCTCTTCTCTCCCCGATTCACCAATTCTAAGCTGGTGAATCTGGGAGGGTGAATTCTGACCCAGATCACCAGTGAATTGCCGAGATCGCACCTTCATAAACTGGCCGTTTCTGTGTCAGTCAGTTACAGATTCTCTGTGTGCAGAGATGATCGGCGGAGAACATGTTCTCCCCCAATCATCTCTGTTTCATAAACCGTTAATGAACTGAGATCAGCAGCGATCCTCGGGATCGCCACTGTTCACAGTTTCATAAACGGACACCAATATGCCTTGACATAGGATTGGTAATTGAACTTTAACGGGTGCATCTTGTTTCTGTATGTGGTATCACACTGTTATTTGCACACACGCACAGCTTGGGTTGCCACCTCATCCCTTTAAACCCGAACACATATTAATTACACAGGTTCCGTGGCTGAATAAGGGGGTAATTAAACTCACTTGGTTCCTTATCTGCATTAAATTAGCTTCAGAACCTGTGTAATTCATATGTGTTCGGTTTAAAGGGATGAGATGGCAACTCTACGCACAGCATACATTGTGTTGGTCTGGCCCACTTACTCTATGCAGCTAGCTTAAAATTGGATCAGTACACCATGGGTAATATTCAGCTTTGTCTAGTGGGAGGGCAGAACTTTTCTCATGCATAAGAAACATTTTTACCACTATCTGACAGCTTACATATGACTTCTGTAAATCTGAGGATCAACCATCCCAGAGTCCTACTGCACTATAATTACTCCAGTACCTTTTTCCACACTTAGCTGCCCTTTCTAATAGTTTTTTTGTCTCATAAACTCTCTGTCTAACCAGCAGCTCTTTATTCTTCCTAATTACATTTTTAGACATCTGCATCTTTAAGCACATTTTGCATTCATTCAGTTAATTTGTTTTTAACTTCATATATGAATGGAAAAGGAAAGTGAAATTCATATTCAGACTATACATTATACTGTATTTATATTAGTAGCTACCTAGAAGTACAGGAGTTCACGCAGTCATGGAAAACACTGTGCAGAACATGCAGACTGAAGTATAACCCCCTTCTTAAGAAGGACATGGTTATGTTAATTTTAGCAGATCCAAAAGGCTCAATTGACAAATATAACACCAGGATTGGGATGCCTATTTTCAAAAAAGAGCTGTTATTTTAAACGTGTCCACCTGCTGCTTCCTGCAGCATGGGCCCATGCCCTGGCCTCTCAATGGGGGCTCTCCATACACCCCGGGCTCTCTCACTCCTCCAAGACTCACAGACTCCCACAGTCCCCTGGACTCGCCTAGTTGTCTCAGCTCTCCCAGTGCTCTAGACTCGCTCAGCTGTCCCAACTCGCCCAGTCCTATAGGTAAGTAATATCTACAATATTTCTTGAGTAGATCATCTCTCCTAATGGGAGTACACCTTTCCCCTGAAAGGAGCACCCAATTGTCTCCTAACAGGAGCCCCGAGCTATGGCCATGCCTTGCCTATAACAAGTGTGCACACCTGCACACACACACAACCTGCATGTCTCCCTTAAACCTGGACACAGGGTTTAAGACTTCTTCCCACCCAAAGCTCTTTGAGGTCTCCAAGTTCCAGACCCTCATCTGGGATTAAAAAACCCAAAAAAAACTGAAACCCCAGTATTCTCTACTCACACAATACTCTGAAGCCCCTACTCTGCATTAGTGCAAACCCTGTGTCGCTTTTTTTCTATACTCACACAGTGTTAGGACCTAGCACTGGCACAATGGACAAACAATATACCCGTTGGACAGACAGGCATAAATTCATTGAAAAACCTACTTGAACCAAACAATAAAGTAACTCCCCTTTTCCATTACACAGGCTAAATGTGCCCTTCCATCCAGCCACTTTCTTTCTTGTATGCAATTCAAAGTGTTTCTCCACTGCCAAATAAATACCTGAGACCCAATATCTTTTCCCCCAATAGTGAGGAAACTTCTAACCCCTTTAAAATGTAGGAATCGATCTCTGAACTTTATAACACCAGATAACTAAAATCCTCACTCTTAATTAATTTTAAAATGGGCTTGTGCCCTTAACCATACAGAGGAGAAAACAGACTGATTATTGAAAATGGCCCAGTGAAGGCTGGAGAGAGACACAGCTAAAGATCCTTTACAAAGCTTACTATGCTTTCAAACAATCAACAAATATCAACTATCTTAATAGCTGCATTAAATTTTATCCAATCACTATGGTCTCAAATTCTCATCTACATGGCTTAATTTACAGGATGAATACACCCTCTCTTCACACTAATATTACCTCCTTTTTAACCAAATTAGAACATCTATGCATCCTGGCTACGAACAGACTCATTTTAACAAACTGGATTAGATCACAGACCCCTTCAATTCAGACATTTCTCAAAAGCTATATAAGTTGATTTTTTTGCTAAAAACAAAGCCTCCAATAATCATAAGGCTTTCACAATAAGAGTCTTTAAGACATGGATCCCATACTTGATTCATACTTTAACACGAGCATGACTCAATGACGTGTACTCTTCTTGGTACAACACTGAAAAAATTAAGGGAATACTGGGAGCCTTAGAATTCCTAGAAAAAGTCCACCCATCTTTGCCTTAGTGAGCAAGCATCTCTCCTAATCTTAGAGACCACAAACAGTTTTTTACACTCCTTCCTTAATAACTATCTGAATGGATACTGTTGAGTTAATGGTAGTTTCTTTCTTTGTTAAGGTCGAGGCTTTAGTCTAGGTTCACATCTCATTTTTCATGCTTTTTGCGTTTTTGTGTTTTTTTTTTCATTTTCTTTAAAAACACTGTATATAGCTGGTTGCTAAGGAGTGGGCCATGAAGCCCATCACCGCGCCCTTAATAACAGATGAGTCATCAGCTATCAGTGGGGTTCCCCGCTGACCTCTGAATGTAAAAAAAATAATTGCTGGCAAAAAAAAAATGGAAAAATTGCGTGGGGTCTCCCCCAAATCCATACCAGGCCCTTATCCAAGCATGCAGCCCAGCAGGTCAGGAAAGGGAGGGGACAAGCGAGTGCTTCCACAGCATTCACTTTCATTTTATAACATCGGCATTATAATATGTGTTGGGTGAATAGTTCGGGCCGAGCAAAAGTTTGGCCCGAACATTGAATGTTTGCCTGTTCGGCGAACACCCAAATTGGAGGGCACGCGGCGGGATGTTAGCCCACCGAGCATCCCACAATGCACTGCTCCCTGCACAGTGCATTCTAAGCCCTGATTGGGTAAAGCTTTGCTCACTCAGAGCATAGTGAATAGCTGCTTGTTAAGGTGTGGGCCCGGGAAGCCAGCCGCTGCGTTTTTAACAACAGATGAATCATCAGCTGTCAATGGGCTTTCCCGCTAACAGCCAAATGAAAAAAAAAAACATTGCTGGAAATAGAAAATTGTAAAAACAAAACGGCACAGGGTCCCCCCCAAAATCCATACCCCCCCTCCTGAACCATACCAGGCCACATGCCCTCAACATGGAGGTTGCTTTCAGGTAGGGGGGCTCTGCCCCAAAGCATGTTGTCCCCATGTTGATGGAGACAAGGGCCTCTTCCCCACAACCCTGGGCTGTTGTGGGGTGTCTGCGGGTGGCGGGGCTTATCAGAATCTGGAAACACCTTTGACAAGGGGGCCCCCTGATCCCAGCCCCCCATGTGAATGAGTATGAGGTATCTACATCGGCGGGGGCTTGCTTTTTTAGTTTTTAATAAAGGAATTGTCAAAAACTTTTATACTGTCTTTATTCACCTTTACACTTTTTGGTGAATGGGTAGGGGTACTATGTACCCCATACTCATTCACATGGGGGGGGCGGGTTCTGCGTGAGCCCTTGTTAAAGGGGCTCTCAGCTTCCAATAAACTCCTTGTCCGCAGACCCTCACAACCACAGCCCAAGGTTGTGGGGAAGAGGCCCTTGTCCCCATCAATGTGACGTCATCGACCGGTGTATGCTGGGCCGTTGACGCCACAGGGGGTGGTGCCACCAGGTGACGTTGCTATTAAAGAAATGTCATACGGTGGGGCACGCAGGCCACAGTATTGTTCGTAGCAACCAAAGCTTTTTTTTTTCTCATTTTCCAGGTCCGGCGGGGGCAACTGCATCGTGATTGATGATGGATCTACATTATGGGACATTGTTTTTTTATTTTTTAATAAAGGAATTGTCAAGAACTCTTGTACTGTCTTTATTCACTTTTACACTTTTTTGGTGAAAGGGTAGGGGGTACTACATACCCAATACTCATTCACATGGGGGGGCTGGAATCTAGGGACGGAGCCCCCCCTGCCCCAAAGCACCCCCCCATGTTGAGGGCATGTGGCCTGGTATGGTTCAGGAGGGGGGGTCGCTTCCTTGTCCCCTCCCTTTCCTGACCTGCTGGGCTGCATGCTCGGATAAGGGTCTAGTATGGATTTTGGGGGGCCCACGCCATTTAAAAAAAAAATTGCCATGGGGTTCCCCTCTAAATCCATACTGGACCCAAAGGGCCTGGTATGGATTTAGTGGAGACTGCGGGCCTTTTTTTCCCCACAATTTTGTCTTTAATAAAGGAATTGTCAAAAATGTTTATACTTTTTGTACCCCATACTCATTCACATGGGGGGGGGCGGGTTCTGGGGGAGCCCTTGTTAAAGGGGCTCTCAGCTTCCAATAAACTCCTTGTCCGCAGACCCTCACAACCACAGCCCAAGGTTGTGGGGAAGAGGCCCTTGTCCCCATCAATGTGACGTCATCGACCGGTGCATGCTGGGCCGTTGAGGCCACAGCGGGTGGTGCCACCAGGTGATGTTGCTATTAAAGAAATGTTGTACGGTGGGGCACACAGGCCACAGTATTGTTCGTAGTGACCAAAGCTTTTTTTTTCTTATTTTCCAGGTCCGGCGGGGGCAACTGCATTTCCCCACAATTTTGTCTTGGAAGCATTTCTTTTTTTACATTCATCTGTCAGCGGTTGTTAAGGACGTGGCGGCTGGCTTCCTGGCATGCTCCTTAGTAACCAGCTATATACAGTGTTTTTAAAGGGGAAAAAAAACACGAAACGCATTAATACTTGCGTTTCTGGTGCAACTCCATTGAAGTCTATTACACGCAAAACGCAATCTGCTGCGTGAAAAGAAGTCCCCAAACGTTTCCAAAAATGCACCCGCTGAAAAACGTATAGTTGTAAACATGTACCATAGGAAACCATGTTAGATGGACTGTAGTGTGTTTCTGAAAAACAGAAAACACACAAAAAAGCACATAGGTGTGAACGTGGGGTTAGCAATGGTTATTTGCAGTTGTATTTGTACAACTTGTGTCAACATGTGATGTACATCATGCTGTGCTGACTTATTGCTCCTTAATTCCTAATAATAAGAGGTTTTATCTTCTTTCTCATGTCCCTTCACAAAGGAGACCATTGTACCCACCTGATGTATCCTACCTATATCTGCTTTCTCTGTAAGTCAATTGTTATCCTCACCTCAAAGCTATGTGTCTGAATCTTTATTTGCAAATTTCCAATAAACATTTAAACAATTTAAAAACGATCCCTTAATATTACCAAGGGAATAGTGCTCGCAAAGCTGAATTCTTGGCAAGCATATGAAGCAAAGTTTGCACATTTTACAAGTATTCAGCAGTACATGTAATATAGGTCTGCCACTTTTCTGAAAATCAATTTATATTTCTGGTGACAAAGGCCTACTGAAGCAAGACATTGAAAGAATATGTTCTTATTTCTGTAATCCATAGCAGACCTTCCTGCAAATGTCCTGGAAAAGAAAAGAGGTCTTAAAACATTGAATTATGCATTTCAATGTGTTACTTGTTCCTTCATAGTTGATTTTGAAATGGTTGAATTAGGCTAAGTAGAAATTGCCCTCAGTAGATTGCTGAGGGCTAATGTATGTGTAAACCAAACAATTAACACCTCCTATAAGCTTTAACATGTTAACGTAGTTACTAACATTACTTTCAATCCTTTTAAATCTGCAAGTGTATGTATGGTCAAAATATACAATTTTACAATTATTTCCACATCATATTTCAATTATTTTAAGTCTACTCCAAATAAAGTTGTTCTAAAGGCAGAAGGTTTTTTTTTACCGTAAAGCATTCTATGCATTAAGGTAACAAATCTTCTGAGTGCAATACCCCCCCCCCCCCCCGGCCCCTCTTATACACACCTGAGCCCCATCCTGATCCAGTGTCGTGCATGAGAGTAGCAGCTCTCCTGGATATCTCTCTCCTCATTGGTTCAATCACAAACAGTCAGCCAATGAGGAGAGAGTGAGAGGACAATGTTCATTTACAGGAGTGTGGCTTGGGAATGCGGCCTGAGATTGAACATGCTCGAGGCTTGCTATTGGGGGCACTCGGTAGGGGGGAGGAGCCAGGACCACAGACGAGGGACCCAAAAAGAAGAGGATTGGGGCTGTTCTCTGAAAAACTATTGCACAGAGCAGGTAAGAATAATATGTTTGTTATTTTTTTAAAAAATGAAAACCTTTACAATTACTTTAATCTCAACTATCTTACTTTTAAGAAATCTTTTTGAGAAATCTCAAACATTTACTTCCTTGAATCCTATGACATATATTCACTATGCCCTGTGAGTAGGCACTGCTGTCTCACACATTTCACAGAGCCTGCCTTCTGTACTACAGATGAGCTGAGAGAAGTTTCATGAGGCGAGGTCAGTACAGGAATCACTGCCTGCAGGCAGCAAGGTACCATGGGATATGTAGTCCTTCGAAACTGAAAGTAAACCAAAGGAATGAGCAGAAGGGAGGCTGCAAAGCACGCATAGAATCCAGGAAGTCATGAAAAGTGATGTACAGAGACAGGCAGATTTTGCAAGTACACTTATTATTGGATTGGCCAAACAAATGTTTGTATTGCTATTACAATGCTGATGTTATAAAATGAAAGTGCATACTGTGACTATAGATCTCCTTTAAAGAATAACTGGTAACGCTGGTGTGAAAGTCCTTGTTCAGGCAATATTTGTTTAGCTTCAAGCACACTAAAGGGTTAATTTACTAAAGGCAAACGACTGTGCACTTTGCAAAGGCATTTGCACTCTGCAAGTGCAGTTGCTCCAGAGCTTGGTAAATGTGATAAAGCTCTGCTGATTTCCATCATCCAATCATGTGCAAGCAAAAATGTTGTTTTTTCTTTTCTTTTCATGTGATTAGGTATTCCTTATAAAGTGAAGCTTCACCTCATTTATTAAGCTCTGGAGCAACTACACTTTCGGAGTGCAACTGTAATTGCAAACTGCACAGTCTATTTGCCTGTAAATCGGCTGCATGGTGTTTAGCACCCGTGCATGAGATTTCAGCATTTTTGTCTTGCCTTGCAGCATTCAAGAGAAATCCATTCTGAATTGTTCCGTTCTCTGACAGGTCTACATTGTAATTTAGGACTCCATTTGTTAGCCTTCAAACTGTGGCCCTCCTGCTGTTGCAGGGCTGCAAGCCCCATCAAGCCTCTAGCTTTGGGAGTAATGTTTATAACTGTCAGCCTTGCAATGCCTTATGGTACTTGTAGTTTGGCAACAGCTGGAGGGCCGTTTGACACTTGTGCTCTAGAGGTTTCACTATACCCTGTAGATTAAAAATGAAGCTATCATTCTGAAACTGCCATGCTTGGACAGACCTCTGCTCTGGTGTGCCATACAGCAGTGAAAGATTAGTAGATGATCAGACCTTGCTTTAATCCACCAAAATGATTATAGTAAATATTTGGGGCGCTGACCTATTTTGAAATATTATTTTCTATCCGCACATCATAACATAAAATATATGTATGAAACAACAATATTTAGAATGGAATCAACAAAACACAGCGTATACCATGTGTAAAATAAAATAGTTGAATACCAAAAAATGTGTTGCAAAAAAAACAAAAATAAATTCAATAAATTCAAAGTGAAATAATAGTAAACCAATATATAAATTATGCACTACACTATTAATAATAAATAAATAAATCATAAAATCCGTTCTTTTAAGAGTTGTGTTTCAGCAATATAAAAAATATGTGTATATATAAAGTCCAACGTCCCAAATTAATATTGCAGATTCCACCACCAGTGCTTAATGTTTTGAAATCCATAGACTATTCCACCTACACAGTGAACCACCGACACATAGCCATTCAAATAAGTGTTCACCAAAAATATCCAGCCCCCATGGGACCATACAGCAAAAAAAAGGAATCTCTCCGTGCTCCAATAGCATTCAATGGACAATAAGGTCCTAATTCTCCGGGTGTAATTCCTCTGTTCCACACACCCTCTATTGGGCATCTTCCTCTAGGTTAACTCACACCATAAAACCAAAGAAAAGCCATAATAGTGTAAAATCGTTTAATAAGGGTAAAATATCCCTATGGAACCCAATAGTAATTATGCTCACATTCAATAAAATATACAAACGCCTTTCTGAAATAAAGAATGCAGGTCGGGACCATCCGTGGAGGTATCTCTTATATCTCACCCGTCCTGGCTCTGGCCGAATCTGCAAGCTCCTCTGACTCCATCCAAAAAGGTTTCTGGTTCAGAAAGTTCTGGAAGAAAGGGGGGGGGGGGGGACCCTCGATGGAGATCCGGAGCTGTCGGAGGTGTGATAAAGTAGAGGTCGTGGAGGTGAGTTTGAGAGGAGGGTCTGACCCATAAATTCCATAACGGACGGGGGACGGTTAGGTCCAACCCCTAACCAGTCTCGAGGAATTGTATGGAGTCCTTGGAAGTGGGGGGGGGGGGGAAAGAAGGTCTTGAAAGACTTGGTCTTTGGAAAAACCTACCTCAGTCTCCTCGAACGTCTAAGCCGGTCTCGGTCCTGCCCACTCTATATTCTCTATGGAGGTGCCTACCAGGGCTGGACGTAAGAAATAAAGTCTTTCCGCAAACATATAAAATAACTTACACTCGTATTAATGATAACCCAAGGTATCCCTATAAAATGGGAATAATTTGCTAAAATGTGATAATACCGAAAAGAAACCAAAATACCACACTCAATTGGATCTCCTTCTACGGGTTATCTCCCACACACCTTGTCTCCTTAATGTGGGCCTCTTAATCCTGGAATAACAGGTAACTTACGATAACCTCGTGCCTCTCTAAGGAAAAAAAACGACATACCAGGGTACCCCCGACCTATAAAAACCACTTGTGAATAAACTTACCGATACACAGCCACCAAGTGACACATCCACCTTATCA
>BLSH010307272.1:1059149-1082658 GCA_018402905.1 Glandirana rugosa
CTTCAGGTATGTCCTTGGTCTAAAAAAGTGACTGATTTGTCCACCTTCTCAGATTCACTTTCTGAAGAGGAAGCTATACTTCTATGTTGTTGGCGATTTCTTGTTCTACGGCGCTTGGACCTACTTCTACCTCTGGGGATGGTTAGGTCAAATATTTCTCCTGTCTCCCAATCCCTGATGTTTTGGAGAAATTTTTCTTGTTTGGATGTTTTTAGATTCTTTTGAACCTTTTCAACCTCCTTTTTGAGGAGGTCGTTAAATTTGTCAAATTCACTGTCCTGTCTATAAGGCTCCAGAAGTTCAGTGCTCTCCGCTAATTCAGTTTGTAATTCGCCTAATTGAATTTGCTCTTCTTCTACAATTAATTTCATTAATTCAATTCCTCTCTCCAGGCAGCTCATTTTCCATTTTTCTATGAATCTGGGTGTCTGGAGATGTTCCGCCGGGATGATTTTTTCCCTGAGGCCTCGGGGGATAACCCCCTTGTTAATGTGAGACGTGAGGGAAGAAATGTCCCATTTCCTGTTTAAGTGTCTTATTGTTAAACGTTTATGATTTTTAAAAAGTTTCTTAAGCGTATCTTGATTCGGATTATCAGTCTGTATGTTGGAATTAAAGGCTGCTGAAATTTCCAGATCGATTTGTTCATCCAGTTGATAGGCCACACCATCCCTAGAAAGCCACACCAAAAGCCTGCCCGTAGGTTCACCCTGCTCAAAAATTTGCTAAGTTTGTGCCAGAAGTTATTTCTGGGTCAAGGATTTGCGAAAATTAAGTACCTCACCTAGAAGAGCCTGTAATCAAGAATAGTGCTGGGGGTCCCATGTCATGCTCGCTCGCCTTTAGTTCTACTTTAATTTTCTGACTAAAGGTCCACTTTAACTGTGTCTGAGCACCACAAACTGAAAACACTATTCATTTTTAATATTGAAAGCAAAAACACCCATCCATCCATGTTTCCATATATTGTTGAGAACTCACTTTAAAAAACACCCTCTAGCATTTCTAGGCACTAATCAGGGAGATTTAACCCATAGTGTGCTGACGGGAGGACGACCAGGAAAAAAGGTTTTAACATGTAAAAACAACATACATACCATCCTATCTATTTACTAATGCTAGCAGCATACGGATTAAAAATAGTTAAAGGGTTAAAGGTTTTCGAAGGTAGGCTTCTTGTATTGTCTGTTAGCGAGAGAAAACTATGTCTGTCCTTAGGACAGACTCACTCTGACATTGTTCAAAAATCTTTGAAATCAGCCATGAGTCCTCCTGATGCTGGGTACACATGGGCCAAACCTGCTGAACCGGCCAACATTCAGTCAGTGTGTACAGCATCCGATTAGTGCAAGCAGCCAATGGCTGCGAGCGCTGCTCAGTATTTTCTGGTGTGGGTGGGAAGGGGGAGCCTCCCTATCAGAATACAATAGCACAGTGGGGGAGATGCACCAACATCGATTGTGTTAATACAGGGATCTGTCAGTTTTTTCATTCAGCCCGCTGGGCTGTCAGAATGTACCCAGCTTTATGGCCCGTACACACAACCCGGAAATCGTACAACAGATTTCTGGTTTTTTTTGGTTGCTAGTCTCATATCGAAAAAAAAAAGAGTTTTCTAAAGTGATGAAAATTCTTGTACGACAGAATAAAAATTCGGAAGTGATGCCATGTGTTGTAATGTATTTTGGAATGAGAATTGTACTGATTAAAGGAGCTCGTTTGGCTATACTCCTCCTATGGATCAAAGGAGTGCAGTTCGTTTTGCACTCGTGTGACCTGTTTTCAGCAGACAGTGGGCCGAAGTCTGCTGTCTGCTGACGTTACAGAGCTGGTTCGGGCTCAGGCAAGTTTGCAACACTGGGGTCGGGATCCACCCACATGCCTGGACCGGCACTCGGCTCAGCCTCGCAGCGAGACACTGAGAGCCTGAGCCAGCCGCTCCCGCCCCCTCCACAGCCCAGCACTCCAGTGAGCGAGGAGGGGCAGAGCAGAGAGCAGCTGACTGACAGACTGAAGTGATTGGTGGTGTTAGATCACTCGGTTCTCAGTGTTAGAGCAGGCAGGGGACAGATGCAGCATCGCAACGATGCTGCATCTAGTTAGGTAAGTATAAATCCAGAAAAAAGCTTTACCCCATACTTGTCTTTTAAAGAGTAAGGTTTCATGCACACGGGACGCTTTTTCAACCTCCCCTGATTTTCTTGACAACTAGAAGCTGGCGTCTAAAACGCCAGTTTTGCCGCGTTTTGCATGCTGCGTTTAGCAGCATTTTGCCGCGTTTGCGTCTAGGAGAGTTTTTAAAATATAAACGCCTGTAAACGAAATGGTCCTAGACGCGAGTTACCGCGTTTAGGCGCGTTTTACGGTGTTTACAAGCTGTTTGGCATTTCAAATGCCTCTGAACTGGCATCTGAACCCATTTTTTTGCATTCCACAAAAAGCCTCTAAACTCAACTGCCTGGAAACAACCTTAAATGACCCTGTGTACATGGACTGATAAGATAAAATTAAGTGTGCATGAGGCCTAATTAAACACACATTTTTTACTTGCACCTATAGGTGAGGCTTACCTGTAGGTATGTGAATATCTCCTAAACTTGCACAGTTTAGGAGATATTCAGAGTACATGCAGCCAATGACCTCATCAGCGCATGCTCTCTGAAGGTCTAGCTTACTGTGCTGGGCCTTCAGATCACGTGTCGCAAACTGTGGCTCCCGCGCGCATGCGTAGGAGTGACATCATTGTATTTCCGGGTACTCACAGCGCCCGCAAACCCAGAAGAAACACTGGATAAGATGTCAGCCGTCTCAGTGGGTGCCCACTGGAGGGCTTCGTTCTAAGGTAAGTATTTCATAATGAGCTAGTATTACGATGCATACTAGCTCATTATGCCTTTGTCTTACAGGTTTTTTTTTCACCAGGGTTTACAACCTCTTTAAACAAATATTGAATCATCTGCTATCATAATAGAAACATTTTCGTGGCTGTCCCCTGAATGTACTTCCTGGCTGCTCAGCTGCAGCACTTCCCCGGATGGGGTAGTTTGGACACTAGTGACCCCATACAGGCCATTTTACTAGCTAGATCCAACAAATACCATTTACTGTCCCAGCTGGAGGCAGGAGGGTTTTGGGAATTTCCCCAGTTCCCTTCCATGATTCTTATGGCTAAGGTTTGGGATGAGATAAAAAGAATCATGGAATATGTCGGCATAACTAGGTACCATCCCATATGGGAGAAAGGTCGACCGGTGGTTGTTGAGGTCTGCGGGCGGGGCTTATCGGCAGATCCACTTTTTTTTTAGGTGAATGGGTAGGGGAACAATGTACCCCTTACTCATTTCCATAGGGTGGGGGGCCAGGATCTGGGGGCCCCTTGTTAAAGGGGGCTTCCAGATTCCAATAAGCCCTCCACCCGCAGACCCCGACAAGCACCGGCCAGGGTTGTCGGGAAGAGGCCCTTGTCCTCATCAACATGAGGACAAGGTGCTTTGGGGTGGGGGGCACAGGGACCCCCCCATCCCAAAGCACTCACCCCCCCATGTTGAGGGCATGCGGCCTAGTATGGTATGGTCCCAAAGCCGGATAAGAGTCTGGCATGGATTTTGGGGGACCCCACGCCATTTTTTTTGGCGTGAGGGTTCCCCTTAAAATCACTACCAGACTGAAGGGTCTGGTATCTCTTGAAGGGGAACCCCACGCAATTTTTTTTTATATTGGTGGGGGGTTCCCCTTCAAGATCCTCAGCACACATATCGCACCTCAAGTTGGATTATGATCTGACTTCTGGTGTGACTTCTATTCAAATCAATGGGCTCCCATAGGGAACCATTGATTTTGAATAGAGACAGAGAAATGCGTCTAAAATTGCATTTTTAACGCAGCTTTTTTTCCTTGCGCCGGTACTAGCTTTACAGCTCGTTTTTCATAACGCCTGTGTGTATGAGGCCTAAAAAGTAAGAACATTTTAATTTTTTTTGGACGCTATGTGAATGCAGGGGCATACATAAGGAAAGACAGTGTCCAAAACCCCCAAAGAATCCATCGGCGGCACTTGTGTGGTAGCTAGACTAGAAAGCCCAGCTGCCTGACCTGCTTGCTGTGAATAAATTGAAGCAGTCTACCTCAATTGAGTGCCAATCTGAGGCTTAGCTTGTTTATTATGAACAGACCAAACCTCGGATAGGTACTGGATTAAGGTGGCCTAGTTCCTATGTCTGGGTGGTGGGTACTTTGAATGGAGCTTGGTATTTTGCAGTGTGCATCCGGATGGTAGGGTTGCCACATCATCCCTTTAATCCAGGACACCTATGCATTACACAGGCTCTGAGGCTAATTTAATGCAAATAAGGCACCAAGTGAGTTTAATTACCACCTTAATCAGCCACAGAACCTGTGTAATTAATATGTGTCCTGGATCAAAGGGATGATGTGGCAACCCTACCGGATGGGGTACAATGCAGCTGGACTGGGTAGGTGACTGTGGTCTTTTGCCCGGAGGGGGACAGTAATGCAGGGTGATGATAGGGTTTGCTGGAAGAAGGGACTGTAACTAGGGTTGCCACCTCATCCCTTTAAACCCGAACACATATGAATTACACAGGTTCTGAGGCCAATTGAATACAGACAAGGCACCAAGTGAGTTTAATTACCACCTTAATCAGCCAGAGAACCTGTGTAATTCATGTGTGTTCGGTTTTAAAGGGATGAGGTAGCAACTCTAATGCCCCATACACACAGGACGACGATCGTACGTACGATCGTCGCAAATCGTATGTTGGCTGTTGTATCTAGCATACTGACTGCACTACACGATCGTACGTCCGCAGAAGAATGTTCAGGTGCATGTAATTAGCATCCAGCCATTCCTGACTTTGGAGTATGCGTGTTTTGCACAATACAACTTTGTTGTACCAACTGCTCTGTACACACGATACAACGGTCGTATGAGAGCTTGTTGGTATGACCAAGTTTTCTAGTCTGCTCATACAACTTCCTTGTACGACCGTCGTATGTTCGACTGTTTAAATCGCGCATACGAACGATCGATTTTGCATACAACGGTCGTGAGTATGGCCTGTTGTATACAACCGTCGAACCGTGTGTACAGGGCTTAACTGTAACCCCTTCTCTCCCAGAGGTCTGCATGGTCTGTTGGCTGGCTCCTACAACTTTTGTTTCTTGCTGGGTGCTGTGCATGTATTTTGCTGTTGGTGACATTACAGCTGGTATTTGTTTGATTGGGCAGTATTTTATAGGTGATCTTATGTAGATGGAAATTGCTTTATACCTAGTGAATAAATTGATTGACATTGATTGACATGTTCCTGACCACTTGACCCCTGCACACTGGACTGTATATTACATGTTTCTGACCACTTGACCACCGCACACTGGACTGTATATTACATGTTTCTGACCACTTGACCACTGCACACTGGACTGCATATTACATGTTTCTGACCACTTGACCACTGCACACTGGACTGTATATTACATGTTTCTGACCACTTGACCCCTGCACACTGGACTGTATATTACATGTTCCTGACCACTTGACCACTGCACACTGGACTGTATATTACATGTTTCTGACCACTTGGCCACTGCACACTGGACTGCATATTACATGTTTCTGACCACTTGACCACTGCACACTGGACTGTATATTACATGTTTCTGACCACTTGACCCCTGCATACTGGACTGTATATTACGTGTTTCTGACCACTTGACCACTGCACACTGGACTGTATATTACATGTTTCTGACCACTTGACCCCTGCACACTGGACTGCATATTACATGTTTCTGACCACTTGACCACTGCACACTGGACTGTATATTACATGTTTCTGACTACTTGACCCTGCACACTGGACTGTATATTACATGTTTGTGACCACTTGACCCCTGCACACTGGACTGCATATTACATGTTTCTGACCACTTGACCACTGCACACTGGACTGTATATGACATGCTTGTGACCATTGCATTCTGTACGCTGTACTGTTTATGACGTGTTCATCACTCTCTGTGCTGGGCTGTATATGATATACTCCCGACCACTGCACCCTTTATGCTATATTGTACAACAGTTGCTGGTCTGCTCAGTATTCATTGACTATGTTAATCAGTAAATATACTGCGAGCGGGCGGCAGGTACAGGTATGATCACATACATGTACGTGATGAGCCTTCTTTTGGGTTTGGGGCGCACGTGCCCCCTGCCAACTCATGCTGTGATTGGATAGAGCACAAGTTTGGCAGCTGATTTCAACCATTGATTTTGGCTGAAATCAGCTGATTGGCAGTGTCCAATCACACACAGAGTTCTGTGCTTACAAAAACACAGAACTCTGTGTACTGTTAACAGCGATCTGGCTGTTTCTTCTCTCTGCAAAGCAAGCAGAAAAAACAGCTACATAGTAAATTAAAAGCAACACACATTACACATTGTTAAGCACACAGTTAACCCCTTGATTGCCCCTAAATGTTAACCCCTTCCTAGCCAGTGTCATTAGTAAAGATTTAGTGTACAGTATTTTCACTGGTCACTGTATTAGTGTCACTAGTGACGTCAGTGTCAGTTAGTGACCCTAGCAGATAGTGTCTGTTAGTGGCAGATTGCCTGCCACCCTATCACAGTCCCAATATAAGTCGCTAATCATCACCGTCATTGCCAGTATAGCACCATAGTTGCGTAATTTCCAGTGTATATGCCATAGTTTGCAGACGCAGTGGTCCATTGTTTATGTCTGAGGGTGGAATAGTGCTCCAAGTATCAGTTAAAGTTTGAGTAAACTCCCATAAATAATTTGTACCTCTAGGTAAGCCGATAATAAGGCTTACCTATAGGTATGTAAATATCTCCTAAACATGCACTGTTTAGGAGATATTTACTGTACATGCAGCTGGTTACGTCACTGGGGCACGAACTCTGAAGGAATAGCCAGAGGGCGGAGGCCAGGAAGGTTGATCTGCATACTTAGGGGAGCTTGGCCAGTCCCCAGGCAGTGGGCCTGGCAAGGTGGCTGGCCACCCCTTAATTATGGATGAGTCATGTCAGCAGGGGAGTTGGGTGGAAGATGGAATGCTGAGGAGACTGTTGGTGGCTTTGGTGGGGAGCCCCTGGTTGGGGGGAGGCAGGGGGGCTCTGCCCCAGGTTGGAGCTTGAGCTGGCTTGGGAGGATCCTGACAGCAGCGCGGTTTGAAAGGAGTCTTGTCTAAAAAGCAGCGGGAGCAATGAGGGCAGTGTGAGTATATCAGCACACCTAGGGATTCACATGGGGAGAGATTGCCACATATAGCAAGCCTTTCTGGAAGACTGCATCTTTCCTTTAATACTCCAGTACTCAAGTACAACACTTTGTGCTACCTTCTAAGGGACTGAGAGTTCCTAGTCCTTAAGGGGACTGTGTGGTTCAGATTGAGTCTGACATACGTGCTTCAGGTGATTCCAGGAGCTGGTGTATTTAGAATTCCTATAATGCCATGCAATTTGCTATACTTTAAAATGCTGAGTCCTAACATGACAGTATATGAGAGAGTGTGTACCATGGTGTTTTAGATGCTATACATACAATAAAATAATTTGTATGTTTTTGGGTGAAGCACCCTCACTTTACATCTTTTTTGCTGCATTTATGATTTTCAGTACTAAAGTAGTATGTTGAGCCCATAATATGCTGAGTCCTAACATGACAGTATATGAGAGTGTGTACCATGGTGTTTTAGATGCTATACATACAATAAAATAATTTGTATGTTTTTGGGTGAAGCACCCTCACTTTACATCTTTTTTGCTGCATTTATGATTTTCAGTACTAAAGTAGTATGTTGAGCCCATAATATGCTGAGTCCTAACATGACAGTATATGAGAGTGTGTACCATGGTGTTTTAGATGCTATACATACAATAAAATAATTTGTATGTTTTTGGGTGAAGCACCCTCACTTTACATCTTTTTTGCTGCATTTATGATTTTCAGTACTAAAGTAGTATGTTGAGCCCATAATATGCTGAGTCCTAACATGACAGTATATGAGAGTGTGTACCATGGTGTTTTAGATGCTATACATACAATAAAAAAGTTGTATGTTTTTGGGTGAAACAGCCTTACTTTCCATCTTTTTTGCTGCATTTATGGTTTTCAGCACTAAAGTGGTCCATTGAGCCTATAATATCTGTGTTTTATTACAGTTTTAGCATTTACTGCTATCTCAGTTTTGGGATTTTCTTTAATCAGGTTTGGAGTAAGGTTCACTACAGGTACAAATCTTAGCCTCATCTAAAAGTGTCATTGCAAGTGCTAGTGTCTCAGTTTATGAGATCTGATGTGAAAATTAGTCCCCAGTTAACGGCCTAGTTTCAGAAGTGAGATGTGACCTTGGTCATGTGTTTCTTTTTAGACCTATTCACCCACCTGAAACCTGCTCTCTCGGGCAACTGGCGTTCCTCACAACTGTTGCTTCTGTTAGGAGGCACTCTGAAATATGCACCTTTTCTTTACTGAACCTCGCTGTGTTTTTTTTACCTGAAGGGGGTAGTCCTAAAGCAGGGTCCCAAGTTTATGCTTAAGGTGCTTTTTTTCCTCTTATCTCAATTGGGAGACAGTCCTTCCAGATAATCCATCAGAGCTAGCTTATTTGGAAGAAGGGATTTCCAAGTTGGATACAAGAAAGGTGTTAGTGATCTATGTTCAAAGGAGCAGTGGGTTGACAAGGTCTTTTCTATTTGGCCTTGGGGCTTCCTTCTCTGATGAAAATTCACGCCCATTCTGCCAGGGTAGTTTTGGCTTCTATGGCCGGGAAATGCCTATTGTCTCCTGGCTAAGGGGCAGGAACTTCCCCTAACACTCCCATTGCTATGGAAACCTGACCAACAAGCCATTACACAGCTTAGACAGCACAGAGCATGTCCGAGATTTGCAGGTGCATTATGGGAAGAGATACTGAAGGGAATACAGGAAGAGATACGCTGTGGCTTCAGGATGCCCACACAGAAGATGGCCACACTCTGCTGTAATTTTATAAGGTAAGAAATCGATGCTGCCTTCATGATAAACAAACCTCAGTATACAGCATACCTTTATTATAATACACTAAGAATGACTTTTAAAGAGGTATTTTTGTCTTAAATGTTGAATTTTGGCTGGAACACCGCTTTAAATCAAAAACATCCGATTTTTTTTATTTTTTTTAAAAAAAATCATAGATTTTTATCCACCCTGCCTCCTTGGCCCAGACCAGATATTCGGATGAGTAAGGGAACATAGACCAAGCAGTCCAGCTGCCTGAAATTTGTTCTTCTTGTCCAGTTTCCTGCGTCAACAGATGTTCCAGGTCCCTAATGGAGTCTAATTCGGTCACCCATTCCACAAGTGAGGGTATTGAGGTTGATTTACAGTAATGGGAATGACTATTCGGGCCGTGGCAAGGAAGTGCCTAAGCATCTTTTTTCACAGATTAAAAGGGTCCAGGGATCATGGATAGGAAGGCTGTCGAGGGGGAGGCTTGGACAGCAGTTGCCATGAGCTTACAATATAAGTCAAAGATTAGCTTCCAGAATGCCCGTATGAGGGGGCAGTCTCACCAGATATGGAGCATGGTGCCTTTTGAGGCCTGACACCACCAGCAAGTATTGGAGACCATGCGATTAACCACTTGCTTACTGGGCACTTATACATTTTGCCAACCGTCTGTATTTTTACGGGCAGCCAGTAAAAACTGGCCATTTTTGCCCATAAGGTGAAAAGCCTACCAGGTGAAAATATTCTGTCAGCCTGTGACACGCTCAGCAAAGAGACTGACGTTGAGGGGTCCAACATCCAAGGTAGTCAATTTTATGTGTGACTAGCGTGGAAAGGCTCCAGGCCCAGGTCCCATATTATGCCCTTATTGAGCCGGATAAGGGGGGGTGGCAGTATGTTTTCTGGGCACGCTGGCTCTTGCTGTGGGGACAAAGCGGCCTCTCTCTCTGTGGGGCAAAGCGGTCTCTCTCTCTTGGTGGGGGCAAAGTGGTCTCTCTCTCTCTGTGGGGGCAAAGCAATCTCTCTCTCTCTCTCTCTCTCTGTGGGAGCAAAGCGGTCTCTCTCTCTGTAGGGGCTAAGTGGTCTCTCTCTCTGGGGGGGCAAACACAAAACAGTCTCTCTCTCTCTCTCTCTCTCTCTGTGGGAGCAAAGCAGTTTCTCTCTCTCTCTCTCTCTGTGGGGGCAAACGCAAAGCGGTCTCTCTCTCTCGGGACAAAGTGGTCTCTCTCTTGCTCTCTGTGGGGCAAAATTGTCTCTCTCTCTCTCTCTCTCTCTCTCTCTGTGGGGCAAAGTAGTCTCTCTCTGTGGGTGCAAAGTGGTCTCTCTCTCTTTTTCTGTGGGGGCAAATGCAAAGTGGTCTCAAAGCGGTCTTTTTTCAGCATTTAGCTGCTGTAGTCTCATTTTAGCGTTTTCTCCTTCTCCCTCCTTTTTTAGGTAGATTTTCCTGTACTTTCATCTACCACCATGAGCAGCCTGCTCATTCCAGCCTTCTTGGATCAAGTTCCTGCCCTGGGCAATGAGTCAACTACCTTCCTACAAATACCACTGCTACAAACTCTTGTGAGCATAGAGCTACATTTTATGGTAAGTACATTTTTTTTTTAAATCATTTAGCTGCTATAGTCTCATTTTAGTTTTTTTTTCCTTCTCTCTGTTTTGTATAAGTAGATTTTCCTGGACTCTCTTCCACCACTGTGTGTGCTGCTATGGACCAGCCTGTTCCACTGCTGACTTCGATCAAGTTAACTGTGCCTAATATGGAAGCCATCTGTGACAGTCTGATCAGATATTCAATTCTGTCTTCAGGTAAGTGCATTCCAATTTGGAAAGCCTCTTTTGTTTGTGTGCGTGTAAACTCAATCAATTTGACCTTTTTCTTTTTTTTTGCCCTAGAAATCAATAAACGCATTGAGAAGCCAGCCAGCTGTATGGCCCTACAGTTGATGCCACCACCACCATCTGATTAAACAACATGATCTACTAAACTGTAAGTGTATGTATTATACTAATGCACCACGCGCATTTTATCTGTGACACCTACTGCATAAGGCAAATGGGCAACACAGACACATGTTTTTTTCTTTTTGCAGACATCTATAGATTTGGGGACATAAATTCTGGTGATCCTGGGGTCTACCAGGGATTTACCCTGACTTTCTGAGGTGGCAGAACAGAAACAGAACAGAAATTAAGGGGAAATCTCACCAGTTGAACATCGAAAATAACATAAGAAATACAGTTGTGCTCATAAATTTACATACCGTGGCAGAATTTATGATTTTTTTGGCCATTTTTCAGAGAATATGAATGAGAACACAAAAACAATTCTTTCACTCATGGTCAGTGTTTGACTAAAGCCATTTATTATCAATCAACTGTGTTTACTCTTTTTAAATCATAATGACAACAGAAATTATCCAAATGACCCTGATCAAAAGTTTACATACCCTGGAGATTTTGGCCCGATAACATGCACACAAGTTGACACAAAGGGGTTTGAATGGCTATTAAAGGTAACCATCCTCACTTGTGATCTGGACTTCAGGATGCTCTGAAAACATGTGGTGTGGTTGTTTCAAGATGCACAATAAGGAGGCACTTGAAGAATGATGGGCTGCATGGTCGAGTCGCCAGAAGAAAGCGATTACTATGCAAATGCCTCAAAGCATTCCGCTTACAATACGCCAAACACCACAGAGACAAGCCTCAAACCTTCTGGCACAAAGTCAGTTGGAGTGATGAGACCAGTAATGGGCTTTTTGGCCACAACCATAAACGCTACATTTGGAGAGGAGTCAACAAGGCCTGTGAAACACGGAGGTGGATCGCTGATGTTTTGGGCATGTGTGAGCTACAAATGCACAGGAAATTTGGTCAAAATTTATGGCAGGATGAATGCAGTATGTTATCAATTAATACTGGAGGAACATTGCATTCATAAGCCAGGAATCTGCGCATGGGACGTACTTGGACATTCCAACATGACGATCCAAAACACAAGGCCAAGTCGACCTGTCATTGGCTACAGCAGAATCAAGTTCTGGAGTGGCCATCTCAGTCTCCTGACCTCAATATCATTGAGCCACTCTGGGGAGATCTCAAACGTGCAGTTCATGCAAGACAGCCCAAGAATTTCCAGGAACTGGAGGCTTTTTGCCAAGAGGAATGGGCAGCTTTACCATCTGAGAAGATAAAGAGCCTCATCCACAAATACCACAAAAGACTTCAATCTGTCATTGATGTTAAAGGGGGCAATTAACAGTATTAAGAACTGGGGTATGTAAACTTTTGATCAGGGTCATTTGAGTAATTTCTGTTGTCATAATTTAAAATGAGTAAACACAGTTGATTGATAATAAATGGCTTCAGCCAAACACTAACCACGAGTGAAAGAAATGTCTTTGTGTTCTCATTCATATTCTCTGAAAAATGGCCAAGAAATCATAAATTCTACCAGGGTATGTAAACTTATGAGCACAACTGTATGTGTTTTACCTTAATATGTACCTTAAATCACATTGCTGATTGCAATACCGTACATACTGTAGCTTAAATACTGAAACTTGCACTTAAAACTGTAATTTTGTAAATTTTGGTAATCGCCATCAGGGATGGGTCTGACTGAAGAACCTAGAGAGTCGTCTGTGGTCTTTCTTATGCAACTCCAAACTCAGTAGCTTGAAGAGCTGGTGGGAAGGCCAGAGTACCAAAAAAGGGGGTCATAGGGCCTAGGTATTTAGATAAACTAGGGAAGGGAGTGTGTGTGTTCCCACATGTGGAGTTTCTGACCGGTAAGGAGTGCAGGTGGGGTTCAAGGAAGAGATCTACACGGTTCATGTGACTTTCTAATTGAATCCACAATTTGGATGAAGAGTAATGGAACCAATGAAGGATTCTAGTAAAAACTGTTGCCTTGTGATAAAGAGAGGCGTCCAGTATCCCCGCCCCACCTCAATGTTTCAGCAGAGTCAGCGTCTCAAAACAGATTCTAGGACGGGCTATGTTCCAGATGAATTTAGAGGTCTAAATCAGCTTTTGTTCGTTTCACCTGGTGATCCTGTCAATAATACACTTCCTGCTCACTCCCTCCTTTTTTTTTCTATTAAGGAGCATCGGTGTAATTGTAGGATACTCTTCTGATTTGGACTACAAACACCTCTTCTTTGCATTATGTCCATTACTGGAGAAAAGGTGTTGTGCAATTTTTCCTCATATTTTTTGTTGCATCTCTGGGACTTCAAGTGAATGAAACCCTCCCCAGTGGGACAAAAAAATGTCATCTTACTATATCCAAAAACTCAAAAAAATGACTATACATACACTTAAAGCTAAACTAAAGAAAGATCTATAAACTGCACTGTAGTCCATTTATGCATATGATAAAATATAATTACATTTATTTTTACACCAAAATCACGTAAGCACCTGGATCTCTATTATCCATCCATAATCCTCTTTGGATGTGTGGGAAGATCCATACAGCTGCTACATCTGTCAGCCTGTCATTGATTTTTAACAGGCCGCTGGCTGCGGCTGTGTGGGACACCTGTGACACCTTCATAAACACAGTCCTCCTGCATGCTCTAGTTTATTGGCTTCTGTATCCATGTGGATAAGCCATTAATGAGACACTATCATCTTGCATTAAAGCAGTATTAAATCCAAATGCAAACATTTATTATATTGCAGCTTACCAATTCTTAGATATGATGGCTGCATTATTTTTCTTTTTTAGGCTTTCTTTCTTGTTTTATGTTTATCTGGTGATCTATGCAGCAAGTCTGTTATTTTGAAAGAACAAGCTTTCCTTCAGTTACAGAGATTAGAAAAAACATTTATCACTCGCAGGGGTGCTTACAATGATCAGTTTATATTTTATTCATGTAAAACCTTTATCCCAAAAGGAAAAAAATGTTAGCTGTAACTGCATATAAAGTGTTAGCTGGAGCTTGGTTTCAATGTGTTAGTGTATCTAAATCTGCTAGTACAGCTAACACTCCCTACCCGCCAAACTGACAATGCTGCTGTCCAAGTATGCCCCCTGTGCTCATTTGTCCAGAGTGGAGGCACTCTAATACAAGAGGTGTATTACTGGCCAGATTACCATGAGAAAACAGATGGAAAAAGATTAAAAAAAGAAAATGAATGCAGCCACCACCTCTAATGATGGGTAAGCTGCAATATATTATATTTTTTGGTTTTGGATTTAATACTGCTTTAAGGCCAAAGTGTCTGTTAAGGGACCAAATTATACTCATCTCTCTGGCATTCCTTTGCCATTCCTGCCTCTTCCTTTGTTGTGACAATCCCTGGTGCTTCCAGGAATGGGAGAGCATATTACTTTCATCTCTGCTGGGTGCCAATGGACTGAGGAGCACCCGGGCTTTCCTCCCCCCATCCTCTTTGGTTATTGTGGTTTGCCGGCTTTCCGCAGAGCCGGGTGGAGCAGCTCTGTGTGTGCTTGATCCCCCGTATTCCACCGCTGATGCGCTGTGTTGGAGTGGCTCGGTGTAAACAGAGCAAACTTGAGAGGTGCAGCTCAGCATGTCTGGAAAAAGGGGGGGGGGGTGGAGTGAGCGAGCGCCCCCTCATGAATCATACCAGGCCACATGCCCTCAACATGGAGGGTGGGTGCTTTGGGGTGGGGGTGCTCTTCCCCACAACCCTGGCCAGTGGTTGTGGGGGTTTGCGGGCAGGGGGTTTTAAAAAGGGGGCCCCCAGATCTCAACCCCTCCCCTGTGTGAATGAGTATGGGGTAAATAGTACCCCTACCCATTAACCAAAAAGTGTCAAAAAATAATAAAAACACAGAGACATTTTTTGACAATTAAAAAAACAGTGTCCCCACATGTAAATCCGCCATCGATCCCAATGCCCGCTACACCCACAAAAAAAAAAAAAAACACCGTCCATGAGGGCTGGCTGCCTACTGCAGGCTCAGCCGTCTGACAGTTCTTATATAGGTAAGCCACCTGGCGACGTCACCTGGTGGCCCCGCCCCCTTGTCACATCATGGACACAGCATGCACTGGTTCGTGATGTCACAAGGGGGTGGGACCACCTGGTGATTTTTCCAGGTGGCCCCTCCGCTTACCTATATAAGAACTGACAAACTCCGGAACCTGCAGTAGGCGGCCAGCCTTCATGGATGGCGGGAGCATTTTTTTCTTTTTCGGGCGTGAATAACGATGGATTTACATTGGGGGACACTGTTTTTTTATTTTTTAATAAAGGAATTGTCAAAAACTGTGTCCGTGTTTTTATTACTTTTTGACACTTTTTGGTGAATTGGTAGGTACCCCATACTTATTCACATGGGGGGCGAGGGCTTTCAGATTCCGATAAGCCCCCTGCCCGCATACCCCACAACCACCAGCCAGGGTTGTGGGGATGATGCCCTTGTACCCATCAACAAGGAGATAATGTGCTTTGGGGTGGGGGGGGCAGAGGCCTCCTAACCCAAAGCACCCACCCCCCCCCATGTTGAGGGCATGTGGCCTGCTCATCCTCCCCCCCTTACCTGAACTGCCGGGCTGCATGCTCGGATAAGGGTCTGGTATGGATTTTGGGGGGTACCCCATGCCATTTTTAAAAAAAATTTTGGCGTGTTTTGGCTTTTTTCTTCATTTTTAATTGTTGCATGTTTTTTTACATTCAGCTGTCAGTGGGGGAACCTGCTGACAGCTGATGAGTCATCCGTTAAGGACGCGGCAGCTGGCTTCCCGGCCCGCTCCTTAGCAACCAGCTCAATGCGATAAATTACTGCATTAAATAATGCGGTAATTACATTAAATCGAACAAATACTGCATTTGGTGTTTGATGCAAAATTCTTAATGAATTGAACACTTGCAAAATTATTACTGCATGTAGTATTTTACCTCATTTTATTAGCCGTTATTTAACTCTTAGTGAATTGTGGGTTGTATGGACAGTTTGTTGGGTGGGCGTGGGAAGGGACCAAGCTGTCATATACACATTGGTACCAATGACAAAGTTATAGGAAGATGAAGCATCCTTTAAAATGATTTCAGGGATTTAAGTGCTAAGTTAACCCCTTTGCGTTTATGGGTAAAACAAATCTTAATGCCTAAGCCTAATTTTGCAACTTTGACATGTGCTAGTAAAACCGTACATATCATCACAACTACTGTGTGCATCCAGGTGGATTATACTTTGTTTTTTTCCAGGACAAATTGGGCTTTCTTTTGGTGGCAAATGGTAATGGATATCTCCTGATTTTTTGTTTTTTCATTAACCTCCCTGGCGGTAATCCCGAGTGTGGCTCGGGGTGGAATTTCAGTACCAAGAGCGGTAACCCGGAGCCACACTCGGGATTGCATTGCTGGATCCAGGCAGCGCTACTTACCTTGTCCCCTGGATCCAGCGATGTCCCCCGCCGTGTCTGCGGGCTCTGTCCGCCGCCAGATGCCTCTGTGTGCCGGGCTCCGTTCCCTGCGAGCGTCGCACGGGGACAGAGACCGGCGGGAAATTCAAAAAGTGAAACACACACAGCACATACAGTACACTGTAATCTTATAGATTACATTACTGTATGAAATCATTACACATCCCCTTTGTCCCTAGTGGTTTGCCCAGAGCCCTGCATGCACTTTTATATTATTTATGTCATTCTTTCTGCCTGGAAACATGAGAATGTCCATAGCAACCAAAAAGTGTCCCTTTATGTCAAAAGTGGTTTTTGATCAGCTAGAAAACACCGATAGTAAATAATAATCATTTGCAGAATTGAGTGATACTGATTTTTGGGGAAATTTATCATCAGAAACTGAAAGTGAGCGACAATTCTGCAACTGAGCAAATTTCAGTGTTTTTGATTTCATTACATTATTGAATAAATTTTATTACTATTACGTTATTATTTTTGATAATTATTTTTAGTTATTTATGATATTATAATTTATGATTTCATTTTTCAAACTTTATCATACCCGGGATGTCTACTAGACTGTTGTTTGGACAGATTTAAGTGAGTTATTCCTAAGAATTACAGGCCTACAATATAAAACGCCAAATTTTCATGCAAAATAATCGTACCGCTTTCAGCACCAAAAATCTGAAATAATCATACCGCCAGGGAGGTTAAAGGAAAACTGGCCCAAAAATAGTATTTTTTATTTAAATGTAGCTGTATATTTCTTGCTACTACCATAACCTACCACCAAAGAACAACCCAAAACAAATTCTCCCGCTCCTGACAATCTCAGCAATACCACATATGTGAATCTTAGTTGTTGTATGTACCTGTAGTACAGCCCAGAAACAATAGTGCCCACTTTGCTTTTTTTTTGCTACCTAAAACACACTAACTGACACGGATACTAATTAAAAAAAAAATCCTGTCCAAAAAAATACTAAACCTGACCTTTGACCCTGACCCAAATACTAACCCTGGCATTGACCTAGATCAAACCTGGATCCATGTTTTTGTTTTTTTACAAAATATATATTATTTTTTTAACTATTTTTCTCTGCAAGGACAGGACAATGTATCTTGCTTGTCCATTCACAGAGACAAAAAACATGGAAGCGGGCTTCACAGTGACTGATCACTGTGATAGCCAATCAGAAGCGATCATGTGGAATCGGACGTTCCAGGTTCCGATTGTTGTACCGGGGCCCGAGGCTATCCTGCGGTGTGTTCCCAGCACAAAGGATGATAGGCAAATATGTGGCCCCACAGCAAGAACCCAGTGCAGTGGGGCCGCATATTTGTGTTATGTCGGTGCCAAGGGGTTAAAGAAAAGGACCTCCAGGGTTGTATTTTGTGCCACAAACCACATCAGATAGGCAGGGGGAACTTTGAGAGCTAACAGGTGGCTGAGAAAGTGGTGTAAAAAGGAGAGTTCGGGTTCATTGAGAACTGAGCCAACTTTTTGGTCGGCTACTAGCTTTACAGTAGGGAAAGGATAAAATACTTAATGGTAGTACAAAATGAAAAGGTATGTACTGAAATGATATTAGTCTGGCTAACAAAATGGAAGAGTTAGAAGCTCTGTTACTTGAGGAAAGGTCTGGCTTTGTGGGAGTACTGGAAAGCTGGTTAGACCGCTTTGCTGTTAGTGTGGTAAAGATGTGAAACACCCTTCCACAGTTAGTGGTATTAAGAGAGAATGTAGATAACTTCAAAAACTTGTCTTGATGTTTTTTCTTTTGAACACATTATACAAGGATATGGAATTTGTAGCAATGCGCACGTGTGCACGCGCACACACAAACCCACACGTTAAACTGGATTGGCCTTTGACTTTTTTTTCAGCCGTTCTATTTGAGTAACTATATATTTATTTATTTCAGGTACTTATATAGCGCTGTCAATTTACGCAGCGCTTTACATATACATTGTACATTCACATCAGTCCCTACCCTCAAGGAGCTTACAATCTAAGGTCCCTAACTCACATTCATACATATACTAGGGACAATTTAGACAGGAGCCAATTAACCTACCAGCATGTTTTTATGGTATGTGTCAAGTAAAAAAAACATTTTAATACTTTTATAGCAGTCATGTGGCCACTATCATCATTTCTTCATCACTGCTGCCAAGGGCTGGGGTGGAGTATGGTTGCACTTGTTTGTCACTAGGAGCAGAGACTGGAAGCACTGCTCATTTGCAGTGCTGCTGTCAGTCAAGCAGAGAGCATGCGCTGGTGGGCAGGATTACAGGAAATGGGAAGGCTGTGTCTGCCACATCAGCCTGTAATGCTGCTGCAGGTGTGCAGAGGTATGAGTGACAATGCCACCTCTGCATTGCAGACAGAGCAGTGATTATTGTCACCCTCCTAAAGTATGCGCATCTGGCTCAATAGAAGAACTAGGGTTAAAGGTATTTTTCCATAAAGAGCAAGTAAACGCTGTTTTTTTTTAAATTTTTTTATTCTTACCTGCAAAATAAAGGCACAATGTGCTAGTATGCATTGCATACTAGCACATTATGTTAAACTTACCTGCAAACTAAGCCCTCGTCATCCCTGCTCAAGGCTGCATCCATCTTCGCCCGTCTTCTTCCCGGGTCTGCAGACTACGGCTGTGTGACTGGCCGGAGCCGCGTGAGGTCACTCCTGCATATGCGCGCAGGAGCCACCAGTCACGGCACAGGCTTTTGAAGAAATGGCATGGGTGGCCGTTCCTTCAGAGCGCATGGGCTGATGACATAATCGGCTGCATATACAGTAAATATCTCTTAAACAGCGCACGTTTAGGAGATATTTACAGTACCTAAAGGTAAGCCTTATTATAGGCTTACCTATAGATATAAAGAAGAATACATGAAGGTTTACTTCCTCTTTAATTGCTGTAAATTTTTTGAAAATGATATGCTTTGGAGGTTTAGAGGTATAAGAGCAGCTCTAGATACATTTTTGTTTTGCAGCTATAATTACACTAATAAGCACACAGGCCGCATGGAATCTGGAATTTAACAAAGAAGCAGCAATTTGCAAATGATTACTTGAATCAAGTTATATTAGGATTACAGGAAGAGTCAATCTGTAGGGGGGAGGCTGTATTTTATTAGCTAGATGATTCTCTTGTCAACTCTACCATTACTGCCATTTTAGTTACATTTGAAAGGACATAGCCAACCCCTTATTCCCAGCTACAATACTTACAAATGCTCTTCTCTCCTCAGAAATAGACACCAACGTTATTTAATTCCTGCAAACAGTGAACCTGTAGCTGGGCACTGCAAGTTAAAGCGGAGTTCCACCCAAAAGTGGAACTTCTGCTTTAAGGGGAGGTGACCCCCTGACATGCCATAATTGGCATGTAATTTTTTGGGGGGGGACCACTTCCAGGTCCACTTCCTCCCCTGGCGCAGAGGAGCCGGAAGGAAGTTCACCTTCCCTCCCTCCTACTCGGCGATCTTCTGGGACACGTCACAGATCCCAGAAGATACGCAGAGCCATTCACAAGCCGCAGCGTGACTCGCGCATGCGCAGTGAGCGCCCAGCTTTGAAGCCAAAGCGCCAGGTGCCCACACCTGTGATGCCGGCGCCACCGAGGGGAGGGGGAGACGAGCGAACCGTCGGCCAGCCACATCGCTGGAGCGAGGGACAGGTGAGTGGCCGATTGTTAAAAGTCAGCAGCTACACTTTTGGTAGCAGCTGACTTTTAACAGGGTGGAACTCGGCTTTAAAGTGTTTACACTGTTTTAACAACAAAACCTCATTGACCTTTATAGCTGCAGGCTCAGTGGTGCAATTCTTCTTCAGAATTTATAGCAGAAGCACTGAAGTTATACAATTCATTGTCTCAGCAACTTAGGTCTCCCCTGCCCCTTATCAGAGCACTTGCTCTGTGTTTACATGGCTGGAAAGCTGCCAACTCACTACTGGGAGTAGGAGCAGAGCTACAGAGAGAAGTACTTAGGCCTCATTTACACTGCGGCTGGTAAACGGACGTTTAGAGGCATTTAGGTGTTTTTTTCAGCTGCCCCTAAACTTTCCTCTATGTTATCTTATCAGTACATTTACACAGGGTCATTTAAGGTCATATCCAGGCAGTTGAGTTTAAAGGATTTTTTTGGAATGCAAAAAAATGGGTTCAGACGCCAGTTCAGAGGCATTTGAAATGCCAAACAGCTTGTAAACGCCGCTAAACGCCGGTAATGCGCGTCTAGGACCGTTTCATTTACAGGCATTTCCATTACAAAAAGTTGTCCAAAAAATCGTTCAAAGGAGGTTGAAATAGCGTCCCGTGTAAATGGAGCCTTACACTGTGAATTTTAAGGATGAATTGCTCCACAGTTCCTACAGCTACACTTGTCAGGAAAGGAATATTTAAAAGATTAATTACTATTTGTTAACAATATGAAAATACTTACTGTAATTGTGCATAGCCTAACCACAGGCAAATTGTAAGGTGTTGTAAAAAACTGGCAAGTTTGATTTAACGACTTCCGGACTGCCCTATAGCAGATTTACTGCTACAGGGCAGCCCTCCTGTGCAGAATCACATATACTGTATATACGTGATTCTGCACTTCCGCTTACAGGGGGTGTGCGCCTCTCGCCAGCAGGCCGCTTTTGCTGTGATTCATGCGTCAAGCGCTGGATGTCCGCCGCCACCCATCGATCATCGGTAAAACTCACAGAAAGGAAATCTGCTTGTGTAAATAAAGCAGATCTCTGTTCTGGCAGGGGGGAAGGGATGATTTTTGTGTCCCTGCAAAACAGGGAATAAAATCCATCTCTTTCCTTAGTGAAAGCAGCACTCACATAAAACACTGGGTAGGCACACAGTTAAACCCTTTGAGCCCCCTAGATGTTTAACCCCTTCCCAGCCAGTGTCATTAGTACAGTGACAGTGTATATTTTTAGCACTGGTCACTGTATTAGTGTCACTGGTTCCCACAAAGTGTAAAAAGTTTCAGTAAGTGTCCAATTGTCCACCACAATTTCACAGTCCGGTGCCATTACTAGTATTATAAAATAAAAATTCCAGTATATACATCATAGTTGGTAGATGCTATATAATTCATGTAAACCAATCAATATATGCTTTTTGGGATTTTTTTTTACCAAAAAACGTGTAGCAGAATACATATCGGCCTAAATTTATGAAGAAATTGATTAATTTTTTTTATTGGATATGTTTTATAGCAGAAAGTAAAAAATATTGTTTTTTTTTCTTCAAAATTTTTTTTCTTCAGTCTTTTTTTGTTTATAACGCAAAAAAATAAAAAATACAGCTTTGATCAAATATCACCAAAAGAAAGCTCTATTTGTGGGGAAAAAATGACATTCATTTTACTTGGACACAGCCTTGCATGACCACACAATTGTCAGTTAAAATAACGCAGTGTCATGTCGCAAAAAATTACTTGGTCATGAAGGGGTGAAGGGGGGTACATCTTTCGGAGGTCAAGTGGTTAAAGATTATCATATACGAAAAATAAATAAAGACATTCTGGGGTTGATTTACTAAAGCTTGAAAGTGCAAAATTTGGTGCAGCTCCACACAGAAACCAATCAGCTTCAAAGTTTTATTGTCAAAGCTTGCTTGAACAAGTTGAGGTTAGAAGCTGATTGGCTAATGTGCACAGCTGCACCAATTTTTGCACTCTCCAGCTTTAGTAAATCAACCCCTCTTTCTCCAACTGACACTTGCATTACAACTTGCACAGTCAATGCTCTTTACACACTCTAGTCAATGTCTACTTATCATGTTGAAAATGTTTTCGTTTTTCTACAAATACCGCAGGAGCAAAGTAAGGTTAACCTTTACTTCATCTTGCAACCACCTATTTTAATACGAAGAACCTAATTTGAGAATTTTGAATCTTTTTGCTACTGCACTTGTTGCAGTACTATTAAAAAATAGAGAGTTTTCACCTAACTGTAGGAAAGGCTCTGACCACAAGAACTACTCATTGCTAAAATGTTGTGTGTATGTGTAGGGTAAAGCAATTGACATTGTTTTTAAAATCAATTCTCATTTTCTCCATGCCACTGTGTATATAATGTCCTTAGGTAGACAGTCATTTTTCAATCATTTTTCCCAAGGCCCATAACTGCTTTAAAATGTAAACACACGCTTAAATTATACAACACATTTGTGATAAATATAGAGTAGGGCAGCCATTTTGTGAGCAAAATATCAGTGAGAATATAGCTTAACAAATTACTGGGAACAACTTGTCACGTCACTGAAACATTAAACTTTCATCTTCTAGAAACACTTTTACTCAAATACTGGTTTCTAGTGAGATGATATTAACGAAATCTTGGTTAACACCAAACCACAAAGTGGCTGCCCTGACCAAAATTATACACTGCTTTTATTTATTATGACCTGTTTAAACCATCAATATGAATTATAAAAGTATGTTTTTTGAAAGGCGTAAAACAAGATGAGAAAAATAATGTTTCACACACTCATTGACACAAATAAAATATGAAAAATGCTTTATTATGAATGTAATATGTTTGCAAGAAATGAAATGTATTTTTGCATGACCAAAAAATGTCAAAATAAGAATCTCATGAGTCATGACAGTTCTTACCCCATCGTATGGTCTTCAAAAGATTCTTGCATGTTAATCAGGACTCACTAAAAACTTTACAAACAAGTCTCCATCGGTATAAATGGATATAAACGTGTCTGCAAAAGCAGACTAAATCTTATGTCAGTGTATTTCAGAGCGTCTCCTTGATTACACTGTAATTATGACGTTTTTTTTTTTTTTTTTTTTTTTTTTTGTACTCCCCAAAAGTCTCTGTTTTGTCCAATACAGTACCAACTTTAAGGCAATTTATGAAAGTGCGGCAAGTTTATTAAAAGATGATACATCAGTCAGTTGATTACTCAGGATCCAAAAACCTGACAATGTTTGATGGACCTTCATCCGTCTTAGAAGCAAAGGATTTCTCAAGTAATATATTCCAGATATTCCAATGTGAAAAGGCTAGGTCTAGATCACATCTTGGCAAGTATTATTGTCCATAAGTAT
>BLSH010307272.1:1082668-1098661 GCA_018402905.1 Glandirana rugosa
TTTTTTTTTTTTTTTTTTTTTTTTTTGCAGTATTAATGTCACATTAGTTCCTCTGCGAGACTTTATGTGACTGTATTCTAAATCAGACGAAAACGTCTGTGCAAATATAGGTAAATATGGCTACCTCTGAACAAACATTTCAAAAATCACTCAGGACTAATTGTACGTTCTTAGAAAACTTCTGGTATGCTACCCCATTCTTGACAGTACTGAGTACTCTAAGAATAAAACTGTAAAGTCTTCAAAAGATTCTTGCATGTTAATCAGGACTCACTAAAAACTTTACAAACAAGTCTCCATCGGTATAAATGGATATAAACGTGTCTGCAAAAGCAGACTAAATCTTATGTCAGTGTATTTCAGAGCGTCTCCTTGATTACACTGTAAGTTTTTTTTTTTTTTTTTTTTTTTTTTGCTGGTGTGTACTCCCCAAAAGTCTCTGTTTTGTCCAATACAGTACCAACTTTAAGGCAATTTATGAAAGTGCGGCAAGTTTATTAAAAGATGATACATCAGTCAGTTGATTACTCAGGATCCAAAAACCTGACAATGTTTGATGGACCTTCATCCGTCTTAGAAGCAAAGGATTTCTCAAGTAATATATTCCAGATATTCCAATGTGAAAAGGCTAGGTCTAGATCACATCTTGGCAAGTATTATTGTCCATAAGTATCAGTTTTTGCAGTTGGACTCATATAAATATATCCCTAAGGGCAGCTGAAATTTACCACATGGGGACTTTCTTGGGCTGAATAGTCATAAACCTATAGTAGGGGTATCTACCATAGGCATCTATATTGTTTATTTATTACTTGCCTAGTACTAAATATCTGGGAGCATGGTGTGCAGGATTAAAAAGTAAATCAATTACTTAATTTAGGAATATAATGTAAAAGGAAAAAATGTTATGTATATTTTAAATCTTTAGACCTATTAGAGTAATATCGGCACTGATCGAGGCACTTTTACACTTAAGTGATTATTCAAAAATGTTGGCTTACACATGGTCGGAATATCATCTGATGTATAACCACAAAAATATGTAAATTGTTAAATATTCTTTCTGATATCCATAACTACTTTATTATTATTGGGATGTCTGCAGCTTCATTATAATTGTTCTATATCATCTACTATGCAATACTCAAACATTCTGTTTTGGTAGCATACCTAAAGATAATCCCCATCAAACAATATTGGTTGGAAAGTAAGGAAAAAAACTGATATGTACCTTAGTAGCAGTGGTACTGGCATCCTTGCCATGACAAGCTGAACTTGATAAAGACAGAGGAGAAAATTCATACAATTTTTTATTTCCTTGACCTCTAACCAAAATTGTTATTAGGAGCGGTCCTAGCTGCAGAAAAAAATAGTTCAATAATGACATTCTTAGGTCTTGTTGCTGCTTAGGTTGGACATATTCTACTTATCCTGTCCTTTAGTAAATGGTTAAGCATATTAGTTTTAGATGTATTTCTGTAGTGTATTGCTGTCAAGACCACCTTATTCTACTCTAAAGGATTTACCTCCCCTACAAAAGTAAATGTAAAAATGTTTTTTGTTTTTTTTAATAAAGTAGACAGTATGGCGTAATGACCCGTGATGAAAGAAATGTACTGTAAATATGCTCACCACACTGCTCACAGATGCCATGAAAGATGAAATTGAAAATTTAATGACATTCATCTTGTTTGACTTTGGTTTCAAGTAATGGCAAATTCTGGGAGCTCACCTCATTGGAAGCAATGGAGAAGTTAGGATCTGGAACCAGTATCCCCGGGGAAGAGGAGCTAGCTGTGACATGAGGTGGCCTCATAAACATAAACTCACTAATATCTGAGACTGGGGAGAAACATGTTCTGACCCTTCGGTTAGATGGGATATTTCCAGCACAATCCACTCGGACACCTATTATAGTGTTACAAAGGCTTGGGTGAAGCTGAAACGTTCCATGTAGCTTAGATCCTGCCACCACTCCTTTTTTCTGACTTTGTCGGCAACAAAGAGGGAAATTCTTGTTTTCGCACTTGTGAATTTTAATTCCAAGGGCTGCCAAACCAATTAAAGAGATGACAGAAATGACAATTAAACACACAATCAAGTACAAAGTAAGACTAGAGATATTCCTTTTTTTAGAGTGGTCCTTTACACCCTGCGAGACCTCTAGGTCTTTGTCTTCTAGGGTCATCATTACTGTAACTGAAGTGGATAAACAGGGTTCTCCAGAATCTTTTACCAACAAAAGCAGCTCATGTAGAGTTGGATCAACATCTTGAATAGCACGTTTCGTCTTTATTTCACCAGTTCTCATTACAATACTGAAGAGAGTGGGATCCGTTGCTTCAAGTAAGTTGTAGGAAAGCCAAGCATTTCGACCTGAGTCATGGTCTACGGCAGATATTTTGCTTACCATAACATTTGGTCCAGTGGAACGTGGAATCTTACACTGGGCAACTGAATTAGCTCCAACTACAGGAAAGACAACCACTGGGGAATTATCATTTTGATCAAGAACAAAAACATGCACAACAGTCTTATTTTTAAGAGGTGGGGAGCCAGCATCAGAAACTTCTATTTGGAACTGGAAGTAGTTAATCCTTTCATAATCCAGAGGAAATTTTAGGTAGACCTGTCCATTTTCAGAGTTGATGTATATATGAGATGTGCTACCATAGTCATCTTTAGGATTTTGTAAGATGGAATAAGAAAGCCGTGAATTTTGATCCAAATCTGGGTCCGTAGCTGAAACAGTACAAAGTAACTCACCAGCTTTATTATTTTCCTCCACAAAGACCTCATAAACTGGTTCAACAAATCGGGGAGTGTTGTCATTCACATCAGAAACTACAACTGATATAACTTTCACTGTGGAAAGCGGGGGATTACCCATATCTTTTGCAGTTATTGTTATATGGTATTCAGAAACACTTTCACGGTCCAAATGATCACTTGTTATTAAGGAAAACTGGTGCTCAAAATCTTCCCTTACGGTGAATGGAAGGTTTTTGTCTACTTGGCATTGCACCCTTCCATTATCACCATGATCTTTGTCTTTTATAGTTATAACAGCAACTACTGTCCCGGGTGGTGAGTCTTCTGGCACTGAGCTAGAAAATGCACTTATAGTCATCTCAGGAGTATTATCATTTACATCAATAATATGGACAATTACACTGCAATGTTCTTCCATGATAGGACTTCCCTTATCTCTAGCTTCAATGTCAATCTCATAAACTGAAATCTCTTCAAAATCCAAATTTCCAAGTACCCGAATTTCACCTATTTCTGAATTCAGCTGAAAAATATTGCTTAAGGCATCAGAATTGTGACTGCTAAAAAAGTACTCAATCTCTCCATTAGGCCCTTCATCTAGGTCTGTTGCATTAAGTTTAATGACTAAAGAGTTTTTGGGGGCGTTTTCTTTCAATTGGACATTATAAGAAGGCTGATCGAATGCTGGGTGATTATCATTGGCATCCAGGACTATGATTGTGATCTGCATGGTGCTTGACCTACATGGAACCCCACCATCTTCTGCTTTCAGTACTAGGTGGTGGACAGCTGTCTGTTCTCTATCTAGAGCCTTTTCTAGAACTAACTCTGGAAATTTACTACCATCAGCACGCTTTTTCACAATCAGAGCAAAATTTTCACTGGGGCTGAGATGGTATTCCTGCAAAGCATTAGAGCCTATATCTGGGTCTTGTGCATTTGGAATAAGAAACCTAGCACCAGGGGATGCCAACTCATTTATTTTTAAAGTCAGCTCTTCACTCTGGAATCGAGGGGAATTATCATTAATATCTAATATTTCCACCTCAATCCTGTATACTTCTACTGGATTCTCTATAGCAAATTTCAGATTTAATATACAAGAAACACTCTGTCCACAAAGCAGCTCTCTATCTATTCTGTCATTCACCAATATGGCTCCATTGTTTACATTTACAGAGAAATATTGGGAATCAGAATCGGAAAGTACCTGGAGATTAGCAGCTACTAGTTTGGCCACATCTGTTCCAAGATCCTTAGCGATATTCCCAACAATTTCTCCCCTGTTCAGCTCCTCAGGGATAGAGTACCGGAACTGTGCATATGTAAGGTTTACAAGCAGCCACAAAGGAAAGAGATGCAGTATTCCTACTTGCAAAACACGGTAACCTGCTGGATGAATCATTGCAAAAAATGCCTGGTGTGTCCCTTTTTTCCCCTTCAGCACATCTTGATCACAGAGCGGTTAATCCTTATGGAAAAAAAGAAGGATACAATCGACGTTGTTTTGTCATTTCTTTTTCCATCAGGCAGAGAGACTACGGTAAAATCTAGCTGGCAACAGAAAGGAAACGAAGGAGGAGCGAGTACATAGCAGCCATTGAATTGTATGCAGCACTGCATTGGCTCACGTTATGTTTTAGTGTATCCAATCATCAGCCAGAAAAATATGTTCCCTGTATTAAAATAAGTTACCAACATTTAAGAGAAGCAAATTCAAATTTAACGCTACCTGTTCTCAATGTGTCGCTGAATAAACAGAATTAAAAAATGTAACATTCATGTTGGAATATTCCATACTGTAACTCTTTACTTGCCAACACATGCAACACTTCTCTGAATTGCTAGGAGTTTATTGAACAGCTAGTATTGATCTAAGCCAATCTGTGATCCATATCAAATAGAGCACCTCCAATAAAACAGTCTATAGCTATATTCTATGGACAAAGGAACAGCAGCTTCAGCCACACAGTGACAAATGATGAGAATCTGATATGGAATGTGGGGTTTCATCATTTACAATGTGTTTTGGAAACAGAAGAAAACATTACTCCCACAACACAATCTGCCGTTCTCGCATAGAGAGCTAATTAATATACCATTGTAATAAATTAGCAAGTGTCAGCCTAACAGATTTTATTTTAAATCCTGAAACATCAGTTCCTCATTCACTTACATGAGTGTGACACCAAGAATATACAAGGCATAAACAAAGCATTACAACAGTAATAGCACAGTATATTGTTCATTTGGAATAATTTAGGCACTATTAGCAGCTGTTTAATGCATGCTTTTTCTTTTAAAAAAATTGTTATGGTTGTTGAACCTAACATTTCTATGTAGGATTCAGTAACAATATTATGGATGTGTTTGTTGCTTGCAGTGATTAAAGTTTCTACAAAACAGCAACAAAAAAAAACATTTTGCAGATTAATTCTTAGGCTTCAGTCATTTACTTGGTACCTAAGCAAACAATCATACTTGCCATTTTAGTTCATATCCTTTATAATATAGTCCGCAAATAATCCAGAGAATGCAAGCAACAAACACATGCAGGTTGAGGAGTAAAATCCTGTGATTGTGTGGATAGCTGACGGAATCCGTTACTGGTCTTCTCAAACAGAAATTGTGCTTCTCGCCCCTGGAGTAGCTATTCTTTAGCAGTGTAAATGACAAGAAAAGAAGAGGAGGGGAGTGATCCAGCCATTCACTGCTAGAGGGGGAAGGAAACAAAGATGGAATTGGACACAATACCCTCCACATGTCAGTTTAACATAGTCCTGTTAGACAATATGAATTTCAATAAGTTCTTCATAATAAGTATGTTAAGCGACTGTTTCGAAATGGCTGCTAATAGGAAAAAAACAAAACAAAAGAAAAAACAAAATACAATCAAAATGAAAGATTGATTAGATTAACTAAGAATTAATATCTAAGGAGCATTATGTTTATGGCACCAGAAAGGAGACAAGGAGGATCTGGGATATGCATGATCCCATAAATACATCTTGACAAATGTATGTATACACACAGGGGTGGGATTATAAAAAAAATGAAGCAGAAACATGAAACAAAAGTGGTGCTGTTGTCACAGCAACCAATCTGGCACTTAGAGTAATTTTTTCACAGAGGATAAATGACGTAAGAATGGTTGTTATACTCTACAGCTTTACTCTTACTTAATTTTCACTATTTTTAATAAATCACAAGAATAGTCAGATACTACTGTTGACGGGTACTTGGTGTGTTGCATTTATTGCCTAAGAATATTTTTGTTTTTCCTCAAATTCTTTTAATTTTTACACTTTTCATAAAGAAATCCAGCAACAAGCTGACAGGCAGATAGGTTTATGGGTCACGGTTAATGCAGCTGTGGCTCGAGAAGACTGTTCTGTATAAGGCCTCATGCACACTGAGCACTTGCACAGATCCTCTGAATGCCTTTTTTCTTGGTAGGCGAAAAGCTGCTTAAAAAATGCGTAAAAGCTGCTTATTACACGTGTTTATGCAAGTTTGCACTTATGCACATTCATGCATTTTATTGCCCAGAATATTAATTTATTTTGGCAATTAAAAAGCATTAACACGGAAAAACGCAATCATGCCTAAATGCGCCTAGCATGTACATGCATGTATATGTGTGTTCCATGTTTTTTTATGGCCAAAAGCTCCTCTCCTGACGTCACTGGTGATGGGTTTTATTTCTGCTTGTATACACTCCTCTTCTAACATACTGTACCTGTAAAGGCCTATGTGTGCATGGACACATAGGCTAATATAAAGCTGCATTAACAACCATAAAAAAAAGTCCTTTAAAAGCTGTGCATTTTAAGCCCTGTGTGCATGAGCCCTAAATTTGAAATGGTGTTCCTCTCACCTGTGCATAGAATATAAATCAGAGAAAGAAAGAATGCTCTACAGAGAGTGAGGATAATCCATAACTTGACGCTATCATTCAGTTAGAGAAACTTTCCACATGGTCACAGGTGAATAGAACCTTCACACATCTGTAGAAACTGGAAGTTTACATTGACAAATGACTAAGTTGTTGCCTGCACCATATAGTACCTAAGGTAAAGACTATTGCTTTATAAATGTGCTGGTTTTGGCATAACAGGAATTATGATTATATAATAAAATTCTGAAAATCCAAGATTTGGCGGGGAGGAGATTTAGTGTGAAAATAGCGAATATAACATTTGCTATTGGCACACAACTGAGGGGAATCGGCAAGCCCACCATTTTTTGAAGCCTATTAGAATCTCTGTCTCTAATCACGTGCTTCAAAAAACACACACCCCCATTGGAATCCATAGTCCGGCACCCTGTATGTAGATCAGGGGGTCAGACACATGGATAGGGGGGGCACTAATGGTGGGCCGCCACTGCAGTTGACATCTATCAGATGCCAAAGAATGAAAGTGGTTCTAAACACGAAAGGGTTTTTTTACCTGCATTTTTGGCATTAAAGTGGTTATAAACCCTTACAAATACTCAGTGAAGTGACTGACCTCAGGCGATGCACAGAGATGAGACAAATCCTCTGTATATGTAGATCCTTGTAAAAAAGAGATACGAAAGATTTTTCACAGACCATCATGTCAAGGAGCTGCAGTTTCACACTGTACAAGAGCTTTGATTGGAGGGAAAAGACACACCCCCTTCATCACAGCACACAGAAACAATGCAAAGCTGTGGTTGTGAATCACAGGCTATGTGCTGGAGATCCCTCCCCTGTCACTTTTTTTTTTCGGTGTCCGGAAAACCTGACAGAACTGACTCACGAACCCCGAGCTCTGAGCTCAAAGGGTTTTATTTCCCCCCGTTCAGGATGTGTCCCTGTTGTATCTCCAGTTGCCTAAGACACTGCAGGATCTGCAGCAGGCTCACTAAATGGAAGAATACCTCCGTTGGGGATCTCACATCCTCACTCTAGGCTGGTCCGTCTGTGTGTGTTAATGGGGTTCGTTTTGATATATCCCCATGGGAAATCAACTCCGATTGGGGTGCCCACAGGCATATTGCAATATATTTCCTCCCCCCGTTTTGACTACAAAGGGAAGTTTATACATCTTGAACCATTGGTGCGTTCCATCCTGGATCCCTCCGTCACACCACCACTGGGGCAGCCACACGACATCATTTGCTGTGTCAACACACTGACCAGAATTGCACTAACTGCAAATGACCTCATAAGATGATATATTTACACATCGCTAGACAAGTCCAATTAAACTTTCTGCATAAAAGCCCCTAACAAAAGGCTTGAATCTGAAACGCGTCGGACTCTTCTTTCTTTTGTATGGGGATCCCAGCATAGGAAAAAAACGATTCAGTCCCAGGGAGTGTATGAGCACACGGGGCCACACAATGAGACTGCAGGAGAAGTGGTTTAACCTTAAACTGCACAGGGGGTTCTTCACTGTCAGGGCAATAAGGATGTGGAACTCTCTCCCACAATTGGTGGTGGCTGAGGGGAGTATGGATATTTTTAAAAGACTCTTGGATGTATATCTTAAAAAACACAACATACAGGGATATGGGAAATTATTATAGTACACCTACACAGGTTGAACTGGATGGACCATTGTTTTTTTTCAGCCTTACCTACTGTGTAACTATGTAACTATTATAAAGCCATGGCAATGTTGTCTTTTTGAGGTGGTTGGCCTTGGCCTTGGGCAGTTCTTTTGATCACATGATTAAAGGCTAAGTTAACATTTTTTCAGAAAATAAACTATGCAGTCAAGGGGGCCCAGAAGATATTTAAAAACTGTGCATCTTTGTAAAATGTTAAAAAATGTTATTATCATACCTGTAGGTCATTTGACCCACCTGGAAGCCCAGCTCTGCCACCCCCACCCCAAAGCACCTTGTCCCCATGTTGATAGGAACAATGGCCTCTTCCCTACAACCCTGGGCTGTGGTTGTGGGTGCTGCAGGTGGAGGCTTATTAGAATCTGGAAACCCCTTTAACTAGTGGGCCCTAGATCCCACCCCCCACGTGAATGAGAATGGGGTACCATAGTACCCCTACCCATTCCATTCATCAAAAAAGTGTACAAGTGTAAAAGTGAATAAAGACAGTACAAGAGGTTTTGACAATATCTTTATTTAAAAAATTGAAAACAATGTCCCCCTATGTAGGTCCACCATCAATCACCATACCCGCCGCAGTGCTGGTCCCAATGGAAAAAAAAAAGAACTACACTCCCAATGAACGCTTCCGCTGTCTGCCTGTGTGACATTTCTAAGGGGCGGGGCTACCTGTGATGTCACCTGGTGGCACCGCAGTGATGTCGGACACCCAGCGTGTACCAGTCGATGATGTCACGGGGTGGTTCCCCCAGGTGACGTCGCCGGGTGGCCCGCCCCTTAGCTACTTAAGAAATGTCACATGGTGGAGCAGGCAGACAGCAGGAGCATTCATCTTCGTTGCAGCAGATGTCATGATTGATCATGGATCTACATCGGGGGACATTCATTTTTTTATTTTTTAAAAAAGGAATTGTCAAAAACTCTTGTATTGTCTTTATTCACTTTTACACTTTTTTGGTAAATGGGTATACCCCATACTAATTCACATGGGAGGGGCAGGATCTGCTAAAGGTGGCTTCCAGATTCCGATAAGCCCATCTGCCCACAGAACCCCACAACCACAGTCCAGGGTTGTGGGGAAGAGGCCCTTGTCCCCATCAACATGGGAACAAGGTGCTTTGGGGCGGGGGGACAGAGCCACCTTGCCCCAAAGCACCCCCCCATGTTGAGGGCATGTGGCCTGGTATGGTTCAGGAGGGGGAGGGGGTGCTCGACCCAACCCCTCTCTTTGCTGATTTGCCAGGCTACATGCTCGGATAAGGCTCTGGTATTGATTTTGGGGGGGACCCCACGCCAGTTTTTGCAGATTTTTTTTTATTGCCGGCAATAAACCGATTGTTAAGGACGTGGTGACCGGAATCCCAGCCCGCTCCTTAGCAACTAGCTATACACTGTTAAAGAACATAAAAACTCCACATGTAAAATGCAGGTAAAAACGCATCAAAAACGCAACACTTGCATTTTTGGTATGGGTCCTTTGAAGTCTATTACACGCAAAATGCAATCTGCTGTGGGAGAAGTCCCTGACCCTTTCCAAAACCTCACTGGTTGACAAAACACATACTGTAGATGTGAACGTGTACCATAGGAAATCATGTTAAATGAACTGTAGCGCATTTCTGCAAACTGCAAAACACACTGAAAAACACATTAGTGTGAACCTAGCTGTAGTGAAGACAGTGAGTGATCAGTACTGTTCAATGCCCGCTTGTGTGGGCCTGCTGCATTAATGTTGCAACATAAAAATGGCAGCCGCGTGATCTCCTATTGTTATGCCCCTGGTGGTGGCGTCTGTCTTATGCAGGGAGCAACTACTCTTACGGCCCTGATTCGCGAACCCCTGGTAGAGTAGACAGGGAGTTCGGGAGTGCAGGGGGGCATGAGGGCTGGATTGGTCCACTGATGATGTGAGATGTCCAATGGTGGCTCGTTGTTAGGAACACTGTGCACTGAAAAATGCGCCTGCACGCGTTCACACGCGCCTGTGCGTGCGCGCCAATGGCGCCAAACGCCCCATTTAAGCAGACAGCACCCTGCAGCTGGTGCTGTCTGTTCTACAACGTTTGGCTTGTGTTCCAGAGTGACTTGTGTCCTGATACCTGTTCCAGTGACCCGGCTTGCTTTGACCTTGATTGACCTCTGCCTGCACCGACCCCCAGCTTGCCCACGACAATTCTCCAGCCTGGTCCTTGTGTACCTCGCTGCCCGCCTGTTGACAACCTTACCTGTACCTGACGATTCTTCTGCCTGCTCCCTCTGTGCCGCCTTGCCAGCTAGTTGCCGACCCCAGCCTGTATCACTACTGCTATCTGCACGAGCGGGTACCGGATCCTTCACACCACCACTAGTGAACTAGTACAGCCCTCGTGCCCCCCTGTGCTCCCGAACCCTCTTTCTACTCTACCAAGGGTTCCCAAACCAGGGCCGTAAGAGTGGGTGCTTCCTGCACAAAGACAGACTCCACCACCAGGTGCTTGACAGCAACGGACAGCCATGTCGGAGTCTGCGCAGGGAGCACCCTCTGCTATGGATGAACTATGTGTCCACCTTTCTGGCCTTACACAGGCAGTCAAGAACTTGCAGGAGGGCTATACCCAGCTGGAAGATCGGGTCCAGGAGCTCTCTGTACCTGCCGCTCCAGGGAGTAGCCAGGCCGCGGGCCGCACTATTGCGGCTCTACCTTCTAAACTAAAAGTCCCCCTGCCAGATAAGTTCTCTGGGGACCGCTGCAAGTTCCGGGCCTTCCATGCTTGTGAGCTGTACTCTGGCCTCCAACCCCGCACCTTCTCCCTGGAAGCCACGAAGGTGGGACTTGTTATCTCACTGTTACAGGAAGAGCCCCAGGCCTGGGTGCAGCGTCTATGGGAGCAGAGGGCCCCAGAGGTCTCAACCTTAGCCCTGTTCTTTCAAGCTATGGCCTGATTCTACGAGGACTCCCACCAGGCAGCCACGCTTCATGCCCTCCAGCAGGGCTGCTGCACCGCGCTAGACTATGTGGCAGAATTTAGGCAATGGAGTGCAGACACGGCGTGGAATGACGCTATCAATTTTGAATGGGCCTGTCTGAATCCCTCAAGGATGAGCTGACCCGTGTGGGGGTACCTCAGACCCTGGATGCCCTCATCAACCTGGCGATCCAGATCAGAGAGCGCAGAGCGGAGAGAGTCCAGGGATCCCTACGTGGATGCTACCTCGGGTTCCCAGCTACCCAAGACCGATTCCCTTTGCCTCCGCAACCTCCTCCTCCTCTCCTCCGGACACATCTGAGCCTATGCAAATAGTGGTCCTACGCCCCTCGCTCACCTCTGAAGAGAGACAACGGAGGTTCTTACTGAATCTGTAGTTCTACTGTGGAGAACCCAGACATGTGGTGAGGTTCTGCCCCTCCAAGCGCAGTAAGTGCCAACCAGTTGCTATTAGTGATCTACCTGTCTGGCCGAGTTGGTGTCTCACCTTATACTCTCTCTTTCCTTGCAGCTCTCTGGAGGGACTACCCAGGTTCCGCCATAATTGACTGTGCAGCTGCTTTGTGGATGAAGCGTTTGCAGCTTCCCAACGGATTCCCCTTCTGCCGAAGACCCACAAGATCATCATCCGCCTGGCAGACGGATCCCCCATTAAATCCGGCACGGTCACCCATGAGACCGCTCCTTTACCTGCCACCATGGCTGACGGCCATGAGGAACTGCTTCTTCTTTATGCTAACGCATCTCCCCTGTTCCCCATCATCTTAGGCCTGCCCTGGCTCCAGGCACACAGCCCCAGTATCAATTGGGTCACCGGAACCATCAAATTTCAATCTGTGTACTGTCGTCAGCACTGCTTGCCACAGGCCGAAGAAACAGGCCCTACCCTGGGTTGTTTAGACTCAGATCCAGACTCTGATACCCGCCTGTCGGTTCCCTCAGCCTACCACAGTTTTCTGGACGTTTTCAGTAAAAAAGGGGCTGAAAAACTACCACCTCACCGTCCATACGACTGTCCCATTGAGCTTTTGCCGCAGGCTGAGGTCCCTTTTGGAAGGATTTACCCTCTGTCTGAACCTGAACTGGCGGCCCTCAAGGCCTACTTAGAGGACAATTTGGAGAAGGGGTTCATCCAGCCCTCCACGTCTCCGGGCATATTCTTCGTGGAAAAGAAGGATCATTCTCTTCGCCCCTGTATCGATTACCGGGAACTTAACCGGATTACGGTCAAAAACCATTATCCCTTACCTCTGGTCCCTGAATTGTTTCAAAGGCTGGGGTCCGCCACCATCTTCACTAAGCTTGATCTGCATGGAGTCTATAACCTTGTCTTGTCTTGGAGGGCGATGAGTGGAAGACCGCCTTCCGTACTCGCTTTGGGCACTACGAGTACCTTGTCATGCTCTTTGGCCTATGCAGTGCCCCCGCAACCTTCCAGCACTTCGTGAGCGATGTGTTCCGGGATTATTTGGACTTATTCGTAATCATCTACCTGGATGACATACTGATATTCTCTTCCTCCCTCGAGGAGCACCGAGGGAATGTGATCAAGTTCTTGAGCCGCCTTTGGCAGCATGGGCTCTACGCCAAGGCAGACAAATGTGCTTTTGAACAGTCCAGCATTCAGTTCCTTGGTTCCTTGGCCTGGTCATCTCCGTGACCGGCATTAATATGGACCCACAGAAGGTCTCTACCATTTTAGATTGGCCGGCACCCACAGACAGAAATGGGGCCCAACGTTTTGTGGGTTTCGCCAATTTCTATAGGAAATTCATCAAGGGGTTCTCTGCCATCATCACCCCAATCACCCAGCTAACGAAGCAGAACACCCGCTTCCGTTGGTCTGCCGGGGCCCAAGCAGCTTTCCAGACCCTAAAGGAACTGTTCACCACAGCACCCATCCTGAAGCACCCTGGCCCAGTCCTGGAAGTGGACGCTTCAGAAACCGCTGTAGGGGCCATTCTCTCCCAGAGACAAGGTTCAAAGGCCTTGCTCCATCCCCTAGCATTTTTCTCCCGCAAACTGTCAGCACCTGAGAAAAATTAGGATGTGGGGTATAGAGAACTGAATAAAAGGGCGTGTTCCTGCGCTCAGGACTATGGATGGAAAGAAAATACAAAATAAATATATAATATATAGTAATAAAGATGTATGTGGAAAAGAGGACTGCTGCCTTCCAGGAATTCCCTCCTAGGAGGGAAGGTAAGTATTAAGAATAAGCAGGAATGGTGCTGTCTCTGCACTGCACTGTAAGAACTATAGTCCGTAAAAATCCGTAAATGTCCGTAAAAGTCCGTAAAGATAAATATTAAAATATTAAAAATAGATGGCAGGAAATAGTGTAGGTTGTGTATGGGGAGAGAGTTTAATCAAAAATCATTGATATACAGTGCTAAAAAGTGTATACAAAACTGATGAAAATTATATCAAGTTGGTGGTCCGTGAATGTCCGTAAACAAGTCCGTGAACGTGCAACCAAAGTGCTAAAATGTGTACTTTCAGAAGAAGAGGGTGATTCTGATCACTGGCAGTCCAAAGTTCAAACAACTATTAATTTTTAGGGCCACAATAATCCGTAGCGCAATAGAAAACGTTGATGGTCCAATATATTTAAAATGACATTAAGATAACGTTAGCATAAAATGGCAATGGGATGACGATGAAAAAAAATAGCAGTGAGCTGGCGTTGGTATAGAATAACAATAAGATGACGTTGATAATTCGCCACAATATTATAGGTATTCCAATATGTATTTAAAGTGACTTCTGACTTCTGGATCCGGCGCCACATGGTGAGGGAGTGAGTAGCTCCGGACCTCAGCTTTACAAAGGCGGCTACAGATCGGTCACGAGCGACCCCGACACGGCTCAAAACCCCGCAGCAGCATCCCTGACAAGGAGCGGATGGACAGATTCGTCCTCCATGGCGGAGCTCCCGCCAGCGCACCGGCCAGACCCCACACCTCAGGTACGAGCGCACACGCGGCCAATATGGCGGACGGCCAAGACACTGCCGCGACCTCGCCTCTCCCGGCCGCCTCGCCTGTCCCTCCCTGGGAAGCCTCGGAGGCACAATTTGCGAGGCTAGCTCAATCAGTGGCTGCTCTCCTCTCCCCTACGATATCCGAAGCAGTGGAGAGAGCAGTGCAGGCGGGCATGGGGCAGCTGACAAAGGAGATAGCAGAGCACACTAAAAGACTGGGTGAGCTAGAGAGCCGCACTTCAGAAATCGAGGATGAGTTGCAATCCTCCCAAGCTACAGAACAGCGACTAGTGCATACCCAACAATACTTGCTAGAAAAAATCGACGACCTCGAAAATAGGACGAGAAGGAACAACCTTAGATTTATTGGTCTCCCTGAAACTTTCACCAACAATGCTTTGATGGACATATGCGCCACTCGCATCCCCCGAGCCCTAGGCATTGCAGGAAGCTGCACCGTTGAGAGAGCACATCGCCTGGGCTCCCCCTCTAACGACCGCCGCTCCCCCCGCCCTGTAATTGCAAGATATCTGAACTATGCAGATAGAGTGGCAATTCTAAAGTCCTTTAGAAACGCTAAGTCCCTGCAAATTGAGGGTCATAAAATTTTAGTATTCGCGGACTACTCACAAGAGGTGTCCAAATGGCGCAAAGCCTTCCAACCAATATGCTCAACGCTCTTTCAAAAAGGCGTCAAATTCACTCTATCCTACCCAGCCACCCTGCGCCTCACTGACCAATCGGGCGAAACAAAGATCTTCACTCTCCCTGCGGAGGCTGAAAACTACCTCCAATCTCAGCTGCACATCCCCATGGAGACGCAGCAAGCGGGTAATCTTACCCCATCTCCTGGGAGCAGAGATTTATGCAGCCCCCGGAAAGACTCTCCAAAGAGGCCCCGCTATGCTAATAAGAGCAATCAGCAACCTCTGACTTAATACTAGGAATGTCTGACAGCTTGTCAGTGAAACTAAAGGATCTTCTAACACTGAGGAAATAACATTTGACACCTCTATTCCACTACAAACTCATAGGCCCTCCCCTCTCACAAATGGAGGCGTTAACTGTTCACTGATAATGGTTTCTACGGATTGTTGACTGTTATTCTAACAAAATGAAATTTTTTTCTTTTTTTTCCTTGTATATTTTCTTTCTCTGTTTCCGCCTAGGTCCTGTACCCCGCATAGCCTTATCGGAGCCCCTCAGCTTTGCGGCTGGAGGTATTTATACGGCCACCTACTACTCAGCGACTCCATCCCGCTTTCCAGGGATGCCTCTCTGCTCATGGCTCGTGATCCAAAGGCCAAGCGAGTCTCCGGTAACGCTATATGATGGAAGGTGTTATGCCATGTGGAAAAAAGAGAAGTCCAATAATACGCCCCATGTCCTGGATCCGCCTTTGTCTCTTTCTTTTATATGTTCCTTTTTTTTCTTTTTTTAAAGTAAAACAATCTTATTGTCAGTTGTTAGGCATCTTTGGTAATAGTCACTTGTCAATTGCGGAGGTAAACACTCTCCCCTCCCGGATACTCAAACATCACCTTATCTCCACAGTTTACAATAAAGGAGTCACAATCTTCTAGGAAATCAAAGTGACTGTTCGACAGTCTGTAAGGATCATAATTCAGTCTCCAACGACTAACGAGAATAATCGTATCGCCCCGGAGAAACCTC
>BLSH010307272.1:1101367-1141336 GCA_018402905.1 Glandirana rugosa
CCCCCGCTTCACTCCTCCCTGTTATCGTTGGCTGTATTCCCTCCCCCCTCCTCCCCGCCCAATCCCCCCTCATCACTCCCCCCTTCTCCTCTCCTTTCATTACTTTGATTGATGTCATGTTATTGTATGCACTTGAAAATTTAATAAAAATCATATATAAAAAAAAAAAAAAAAGTGACTTCTGTGCTCTTCTTATATCCTCATTGGTTTAAAAGGTAACTTTCACACGTGTTCCCCAGTATGTGCCCACACTTACCAGAGGGTCCGCGCTTAGGTAAATGGGGTCTCGGGTCTGCTCTCCTCGGGTCCAAATAGGTCTCTGTCCACGGTCTCCTCAGTGGCTCCTAGAGGGGCTTCCCTCCTTCAGTCTCCAGCTCATGTAGGGGATAAACACAAGGGGATCCTCGATAGTGTAGTAAGTTATAAAAATGAGGTTTTATTGGGTTTAAAACCATAAATATAAAACAAAAATTATCCAAAACAAAGCGATCACCGGTTTGTAGTATCCAAATAAGTTCAGCAGGATCTACCTGCTTGAGGAACCTGCAGGGGTAAGGACCTTCTGGTAAGTGTGGGCACATACGGGGGAACACGTGTGAAAGTCACCTTTTAAACCAATGAGGATATAAGAAGAACACAGAAGTCACTTTAAATACATATTGGAATACCTATAGTACTGTGGCGAATTATCAACCTCATCTTATTGCTATTCTATACCAACGCCAGCTCACTGCTATTTTTTTTCATCGTCATCCCATTGCCATTTTATGCTAACGTTATCTTAATGTCATTTTAAATATATTGGACCATCAACGTTTTCTATTGCGCTACGGATTATTGCGGTCCTAAAAATTAATAGTTGTTTGAACTTTGGACTGCCAGTGATCAGAATCACCCTCTTCTTCTGAAAGTACACATTTTAGCACTTTGGTTGCACGTTCACGGACTTGTTTATAGAGAACTGCTAGCCCTTGAAGAATGGCGGTACTTACTTGAGGGGACCACCCACCCCATTCTGATTTACACGGATCACAAAAATTTGGAGTACTTGAGCCGGCCAAGAGACTGAAACCCTGCAAGGCCCGCTGGGCACTCTTTTTCTTGAGATTCCTGTTCCATTTAACCTACAGGTCAGGGTCAAAGAACATAAAGCCAGATACCCTCTCCAGAATGTTCAGCGAACCCGGCAACTCCATCCCACTGGATACAATTCTGCCGCCCCGGAACTTTCTTCTCTCCCATGAAGACCTCCTATCCCAGATTAGACGGTCTCTTGCCGGCTCCACTGGCCCCTCGGATCCAATGCTGGTGGCCAGAGATGGTCTATGGTGGTATTGCAAATGAATCTTTGTTCCCATAGAACAATGCCCAGCTGTGTTAGGACTGTGTCATGACCACAAACTAGGCACTTTGGCGTCCGTAAGATGGCCGAGCTGCTCTCGCGCTCCTTCTGGTGGCCGCTGGCCAAAAAGGATTGTAAGAGGTACATCCACACCTGTTCCACTTGTGCCCAGAACAAGTCCAACAAGGCCAAAGCTTGAGGCCTCCTAAACCCACTTCCTGTACCTGAATGCCCCTGGGCCCAAATAGCCATGGATTTCATTGTGGAACTGCCTCCTTCCAAAGGTTACACCACTATCTTTGTGGTCGTAGACCACATGACCAAAATGGCTTCCTGCCCATGAAGGGCACACCCACTGCCGCAGAAACTGCGGAAATCTTCATCTGAGAAATTGTCCGTCTCCACGGAGTACCCCTCAGCATTGTGTCGGACCGCGGGGTCCAGTTTACCTCCAGGTTCTGGAAGGCCCTGTGCGCATCACTGGAGATTGGGCTGGCTTTCTCCTCGGCTTATCACCCCCAAACCAATGGCCAAACTGAGAGAACGAACCAGACTCTGGAACAATATCTTCTGTGTTTTTCCTCGTTCTCTCAGGATGATTGGGCCTCCTTACTACCGTTGGCAGAGTTTGCGTTTAACAACACAGTCCACTCAGCCACCAAACAGTCCCCATTCTGGGTGAATTATGGTTTCCATCCAACGTTCCTGCCCGGCTCAACCCCAGAAAGCACGGTACCAGCAGTACAGGAGACTTTGAAATTCTTTGAGGAAAATAACCAGCTTCTGTAGGACACGCTCACGAGAACCTTGGAACTTAGCAAGGAAGCCTTCGACAAGAGAAGGCGGGGGGAACTGGAACTACAACCAGGTAACCTTGCCTGGTTGGTCATCATAAATCTGAGGTTGGTATGTCCCTCAAAGAAATTAGGACCTAGATTCATCGGTCCCTTCCCGGTGAAGAAAAAAATCAATAGGATGGCTTATGAACTGGTTCTTCCCCCATATCTACGTATCCACCCAGTTATCCATGTGTCCCTGCTAAAGCCGGCCCCCCCAGACCTTTTCCTGGGATGGAAGAAGGGTCTACCAGAACTGGTTCTGGTAAACGGAGAGGATGAGTTCGAGGTTGAGGCCATCTTGGATTCTTGGAAGAGAGGTAACTCCACCCAGTATCTGGTGAAATGAAAGGGGTACAGCCCCAAAGAAAATTGCGCCTGTGCACACGTGCACGTGTGCACGCGCCAATGGTGCCAAACAGCCCATTTAAGCAGACAGCACCCTGCAGCCAGAGCTGTCTGTTCTACAACGTTTGGCAGAATGACTTGTATCCTGATACCTGTTCCAGTGACCCGGCTTGCCTTGACCTTGATTGACCTCTGCCTGCACCGACCCCCAGCTTGCCCACGACAACTCTCCAGCCTGATCCTTTTGTACCTCGCTGCCCGCCTGTTGACAACCCTGCCTGTACCTGACGATTCTCCCTCTGTACCACCTTACCAGCCAGTTGCAGACCCCAGCCTGTATCACTACTCTGCTATCTGCATGAGCAGCTACCAGATCCTTCACACCACCACTGTGAACCAGTACAGCCCTCGTGCTCCCCTCTGCTCCCAAACCCTCTGTCTACTCTACCAGGGGTTCCCGAACCAGGGCCGTAAGAGTGGTTGCTTCCTGCACAAAGACAGACTCCACCACCAGGTGCGTGACACTCGTGCTAGTGGTAAGTCTGCAGTACAGGATGGGTCGGCAACTGGCTGGCTATGCAGTACTGAAGTAGCAGGCACAAGGGTAGTCAGAGACAGGCAAGGTCGGCAGCGGGCTGACAGTAGAGGTACAAAGGGATAATCCAAAGAGCAAGCAGAGGTTGGTGCAGGCAGAAGACAATCAAGGTCAGGGTAAGCTGGGTCACAGGAACACAGGAACTCAGGAACAGAGAATAGTCTCTCAGGTACATTAAAACGCTGTAGAATGGACAGCACTTGCCACCTGGTGCTGCCCATTCAAATAGGCCGTCTGGCGCCAATGACGGCGCGCATCTGCGCACACAATGGCCATGTGTACACCTGCTGCATGCGCAAGCGGTCCCACGCGTGCCTGTGCACAGGGACAGACATTCCAGCTTGGTTCCTCAGCTGAACAGATGATGATTCCGGACATTGCCACCCCCCCCCCATGGGGCAGCCTCCAGATGCCCAGACGGGCATTTCTTCCAGACTGGTTTCTCCAGAAAGTGTTAATCAGCTGTTCCACGTGCACATTTGCCTCTCGTTCCCAAGAGTTCTCCTCAGGCCCTTATCCTTTCCATTTGACCAGGAACTATAGAGCGGCTACAGGTTTCAGTAGGGTGACATGAAAAACTGGATGGATCCATAAAGCAGAGGGTAGATCAAGTTCATATGCCACCCGGTTGATTCTTTTCTTCACAGGGAATGGGCCAATGAATCTAGGCCCCAGGCAAGTCAATTTTAGATTCCTAGTGGCAAGCCAGACCCGGTCACCTGGTTGGAGATCCAATTCTCCACGCCTCTTCTTGTCATATGCATCCTTATTGTGCTCCTGAGTTTTATATAGTTTCCTGTAATAGTCTCTGATTTTCCTCCAGGAATTTTGCAGTTTCTAGGACAGCTGGTACCGAACTTTCATCAAACTTGGTAAAAATGTAGAGTGGTACCTGTAGTTCACCCAGAATGGAGACTGCTTAGTGGCAGAGTGAACAGTGTTATTATAGGCAAATTCTGCCAGTGATAGTAGTGTGACCCAGTCAGTCTGTGAGAAGGATGAGAAGCAACGGCGGTACTGCTCCAGGGTCCGATTTGTTCATTCAGTTTGGCCGTTTGTTTGAGGGTGGTAAGCAGTTGAAAAGGCCAACTCGATATCTAGAGACAAACAGAGTGCTTTCCAGAACCGGGAGGTGAATTGGACTCCTCGGTCCGAAACTATGCTGGTGGATACTCCGTGAAGGCGCACTATCTCTTTAATAAAGATTTCCGCTGTTTCAGCAGCGGTGGGGATGCTCTTCATAAGGAGAAAATGTGCCATCTTTGTCAAACGATCTACGACCACAAAGATAGCTTTGTTTCCTTCAGCCGGAGGCAACTCTACAATAAAGTCCATTGAAATCCTGGACCAGGGCCTTTCAGGTACTGCCAGCGGGTTTAATAAGCCCCAGGCTTTGGCTTTACAGGTCTTGTTCTGCGCACATGTGGAACAGGAATTGACATACTTCTGGCAGTCATCGCACCAAAAGGAGCGTAGAAGGAGCTCTGTAGTCTTACGAGTGCCGCCAATTTATGGTCATGACAGAGTTGGAATACAGTTAGGCATTGTTCCTTAGGAAAGATGAAAATTTGATTGCCATGCCACCACAGCCTGTCTTTTGTCACTAATCCGGGGTCAGGTGGTCCAGAGGAACCGGCGATAGTTCACCTGATCTGTGACAACAGGTTTTCTTGGGACAGGAGGAAATTCCTTGGAGGAAGAATGGTATCCGGGGGGCGCCAAAACTCCAGATTCACAGAACATCCAGGATAAGGCATCAAGTTTCACATTCTTTGACCCAGGCCTGTACGTGATATGGAAAATAAATCGGGAGAAGAAGAGAGCCCAGCGGGCCTGGTGGGGTTTCAGTCTTTTAGCTGTTCTTAGATATTCCAAATTTTTATGGTTGGTGTAGATCAAGATGGGGTGCAAAGCTCCTTCCAAAAGATATCGCCATTCTTCCAGGGCCGATTTAATGGCCAACAATTCTCTATCTCCTACAGCAAAAAAGGGAGGTGAAGACACCAAAGGACTCATGCTGGGTCACAATTATATCAAGAATTTTATTGGTAACTGATATTGACAATTCCACAACCAAAGAAGTACACCACCACAGATAGCATTATTGTAAAAAGACAACGTTGTCCATAATTTAAAACAAAACCCCCCACACATACAGGCCGGCCTCATGTACACCTAAACCACCTCAAACATGCACCGACCCAAGGGAGTAGTCACAATTGGATATCTTGGATCCAGCACAATGGCTGTTATCCCAGTAGCCAGACCACTAATACTTCAGGTCAGTGCAAAAATGATACCACGGAGTGAGGAGTGGAAATAAACGTATTCAGTGCTGTGATAAAGCAGGTACATTGGAAGTAGCCCACATTGGCAAACTCGTGTAGACACAGACTATGACATGGCAGTCCCACAGAGGGTAGTCCTCAATTAGCATATGAGATAGAGATCATAGTAGGGTGATTAACCCGAATACTGAAGGACTGTCCGTGGGGAAGCAATCATAGAGCAGCGCCACCCTGGTCGGTAACCACTGTAGACACAGCAGGACTGTAATAAAAAGCATATATAGAGCTCACCAGACTTCACCGGATCTACCGGCCTGGGTTGGGAGACTAGTCTTGGCTGAGGGTTTCAGACGATCAATCCGATCAGTTGATCACAGGGGACGAGATCAAACCATGTGTTCAGGTGGCGTCTGTGTAGACGGCAATAGATGTGGGCTGCTTCAAAAATGCTCGCCGCACAGCTGACTGAATGTTCGGCTGGATACTCGGACCGTTCAAACCGCTAGTGCGTATGGCGTCCAGACCGTGGCTGTAGGCAGTCAGCTAAGTGTGTGGACGAATGAATGGACCAAGCAGGACGCTGCACTCGCCAAAAGTTGCTACCGCACATCCGTGGATGAGGTGGGGGTGGTCGGGCTGGTGGTGGGAGGGGTGTGATGACGCGTGCGCTATCTATCTCCTTCATCATAGTTCTTTTCAGGGGAAGAGAGTTTGTGGGAAAAGAATGCTATAGGATGGAGTAGGGCTTTGGAGCCTTGCCCCGAGATAACACAGCTCCTACAGCGGTCTCGGAAACATCTACCTCCAGGACATAAGGCAGAGCAGAGTCTGGATGCTTCCGGCCTCCGATGACGTCAGAATGACGAAACGCGTAAGGGGGAGCCAGCGAGCGTCATTACGCACTTCCGGTTTTGCACGAGGTGGAACGCAGGGAACTGAGAGATTCACCTGCCTGACTTCCTGGATACTTCCTGGATACTCATTGCCTTAGTCCAACAGTGAGTGCATGCTATCTCTATTGTGTATGGGAAGGAATTGCTTATACAATGGATATTTCTTTATTTCTATGTGGACCTTCCGGAACACACCGGTCTTATCCGGGGGATACCCTCGGAACGGGGGACGAATACGTGGGTGGGGTGTGCTGCGGGGGTGCATGTGCAACTCACCTCACATCCACTATCACTTTCACTCCCACCCGGTGTTTCACAAAAATAGGAACACATGTAAGTGTCTATTCAATGCTTTTAATGGATACATGCTTTCTAATTTAAGCATCACATCAAGCCACAGAGCGTGTGAGGTATGTAGAAAGCTCAGTTATTAAGTTACTTTTTTAATATAATTTGTGGAAAGAGAACACTAAAAAAAATTTTTTTTAAAAGGATTGCAGGTTTTACATAGGCTCTTCATAACATAGAGTGGGATTTTTTATATATGCAAAAACATTTCTTATACGGGCACAATTCCTTTTAAAATATCTTTTACAATACCATTCTCTGGACAGCGCCATTCTCATCTCTTCCCTTTTTTTATTATTTACTAAGAACACCCTTGAGGTGTTTCAGATGGGGGCAGCAGTCTGATCTTTTTACTCACTTTATTTAAATTTAACTCCTCCATTTACCATTTCTGCAACAGGCAGCGCCATACCACTTTTTCACATAATTTGTTCAATAAATTAATTTATCACTAATAAAGCAGTTAAGATCGAAATCAACATTGAGCCCCCTAGGGGTCAATATCTTGGTTTCGAAAAATCCAATAGGATTCCCTCCTTCTCAACTGCCTGATAAAGTGACCCCCTCTCCAATGTCAAGTGGTAAGTACGAGTTTCTATCTACCTCTTTGAAATGATTGCTCAAAGTTACTCTACCATTCTGTTTAAGGATCTCCAAGTCAAGAAACACTACCCTCTCTTCACTCATTGTCCATTGTTAATAGGCTGGTGGAGGATATATAATCACCACGTGTGGATTCATCTCTACTCCTCACTATCGGGATCTTGTCCGTCTTGGACTGTATGAATTATCCGCTTTCACTCCTATGCTCATGTGGATTTGTTGAACTATTCATGATTTTGCTTTTTACACATTCATTGTATTTACTATCTTTGATGGTCAATGCAGAGATTTTTATGGACATTTAGTATTTATGTTTATACACATTGATGCACAAATTATTATATTAATTTTTGGAGCACTGTTTTATTTGCACTGCAATGAGTGTTTGATTATTTTATTATTTGTTTTTTTTTGATCATTTATATTATCACTAGCGCTACACTGTGAATATTTGAATGCATGGGCTGTGACTTCGAAGCCATGGGAGGCCAAGGATAATAGGGAAAAGAGGGGATGCGATGGCATTCAAAATGAGTAGCTCCTGGTGGCCGCCAGTCATCACAGCGGGCAAGGGAAGAGTCTCATGAGTGACATTGCCGGATTTTATGGTGGTTCCATCGGCTAGGCCGATAACCATCTTATGAGCCTTAGGATGTATAGGGATCCAATGTTGTGTAGCAAAGGCTTGATCCACAAAACAGCTACATGCTCCGGAATCAGCGATCACCGGAGCCAGGATATTCCCTCCGGGAAGCTGTAAGGCAATGGAGAGAGTAAGGTGAGAAGTGTTACTGAAAGCAGGAGGCTCTTCCTTTACCTCTTTCACGGGACACTTACCAAACTTGGCAGGGCAAGATCTCACCATGTGCCCAGGCTCCCCACAGTATAGGTACACATTGAGGGCCCGGTGACGTTGTCTCTCCTCGGGCATAAGGGAGGTGGATAGCTGGGCACACGGGGCATCATCCAGGTCAGATGTGAGGTGCCAGGGGATCTCTCAGCTCTGAGCTCCCTAAGGCGCTGGTCGATCTACATTTCCAGATTTATAAGGGCTTCTAGGGTGTGGGCACCCTGACAAGGGCCTGCCAGGGTGGGGACTTCTGGTGCTCGTTGTTCCCACAGCTGGTGAGCCCAAGCCTCGGGGTTCACCATGCAATAAGGAGATAACCAATCCCACCTTCGTAGCTTCTAGGGAGAAGGTGCGGGGTTGTTGACCAAAATAAAGCTCACAGGAGTTGGGGAAGGCTCAGAACTGACTACGATCACCCACAAACTTATCTGCCAGAGGGACCTTTGGTTCCAAAGGAAGGGCCACAATTGTGCGAGCAGTGGCCTGCCCTGTCCCTGGTGCGGTAGGGGCCATAAGTTCTTGTACCCGCTCTTCCAGGCGGATGTATCCCTCCTGCAGGTTCTTGACAGTTTGCGTGAGACCTGCCAAATGGGCACACAGGTCCTCCATTGCTGAGCGTACCCCCTGCACAGACTCAGGCATGACTGTCTGTCACTGTCACACCCCTGGGGGTGGAGTCTGTCTTATGCAGGGAGCAACCACTCTTATGGCCCTGATTCGCGAACCCCTGGTAGAGTAGACAGGGAGTTCAGGAGTGCATGGGGGCAAGAGGGCTGGACTGGTACGCTGATGATGATGAGAGATGTCCAATGGTGGCTCATGCTAGTGGTAAGTCGTGGTAAAGGCTGGGTCGGCAACTGGCTGGCTATGCAGTACAGAAGAAGCAGGCACAAGGTAGTCAGAGACAGGCAAGGTTGGCAGCGGGATGGCAGCAGAGGTTCAAAGGGATAATCCAAAGTGTGATCGTGGGCAAGCAGAGGTCGGTGCAGGCAGAAGACAATCAAGGTCAGGGTAAGCTGGGTCACAGGAACACAGGAACTCAGGAACAGAGAACAGTCTCTCAGGTACACTAAAACGCTGTAGAACAGACAGCACTTGCCACCTGGTGCTGCCCATTCAAACAGGCCGTCTGGAACCAATAACGGCAAGCATCTGCGCACGCACCTACTGCGTTCCAGGCATTCCAGCTTGGTTCCTCAGCTGAACAGGTGACGATTCCTGACACCTATTGCCTGGGAGCAATATGAGTTGTCAGTGCGCCTGTCATGTTGCTAAGATATGAAAACTCACTCCCAGCATAACAGAAGTGAACATCAAACGTTTTTGCATCTTAGTAACAAGCCAAAATGATTGAACAGTTTGCAAAACTGCTCAGTTTTTTAATATCTACCAAGGATCCTTGACTGCATAGGCTATTATGACAGACAGCCCCTGTCAGTTGATGATGGTGTGTATCTGCCCCATAGAATCTTGTGGTTCATAAGGTAAATGGGTGGCAGTGAGAGATCTGTAGCAGAATGCAAGGGGTTAAGCACTGGCCACACCTTGCTCCCCACCTGGGATATAATTTGTCTTCCTTGGATAAATAAGGGTTGGTGCTGAGAAAGGAGACAAGCAGGCTGTTAGGGAACATGTCTGCAGGACTGGAGCAGACCCAGTAAGGTCTATTTACTAGCCAGGAGGCTCAAAACTGTTTTGCTGTACTTTTGTTTTTGGACTGTGTTCCTTACCCTTGCAAGGGAAACCCTTTGTTTTCTGTACACGCTGACCAATAAACATGGGCAGGAAGCCCTTTAACCTTAAATGCGGCTTGTATAACCTCTTTGCGAGCTCTCCACTTGAAGCTGAACCCTACACTATTTTCTGGAAAAAAGTACCTTAGCCTTTAATTCAACCCTGCATCTATCTGCCTGTTTGGCAGCTACTTTTGGACCTGTACTGGTTGAATGTTTCCTTGGATACCACACTTCAGTCATGCCAGAAGTTAGTTTAGGGCTTTTATAGACCATTTAAATGTTTGGGAGCCCTCACCATCATCCCTAACATCTGCTGTAACCCTAAAAACATTTTTTTTCCCTTCTGTAGCGAAAAATTAGCAGGAGTGAATTTCTGGTCACTCACTCCATATAACAAGCATGGAGGTGCAAGGTTTCATTTTATGTGGTGTGGACTGCACAGATGGGTTGGAGAGGGTAGTGTTGCTTTTATTAGGTGGGTCATTAAGAAGGCATTAAAGTGGCATTAAACATTTAAAAAATTCAAATTGAGCTGCACAGGCCCAGCTCAATGTACATTCAGCAGTGGGTGGCAAACAGGCAAGCTATTTTATTTTATTGGAGAGGCAGAAGACAGGGATAATGGCTGGAGAGGCAGAGGACAGGGATCATGGCTAGAGAGGCAGAGGAAAAGGATCACCACTAGAGAGGCAGAGGAAAGGGATCACCACTAGAGAGACAGAGGACATGGATCACAGCTGGAGAGGCAGAGGACATGGATCATGGCTGGAGAGGCAGGGGACATGGATCACGGCTGGAGAGGCAGGGGACATGGATCACGGCTGAACTGACGCCACAAGATTTAGGGAATGAGCTGTACATGGCACGTATTGAGCTCATGGATTTATATTCTTAATCCAAGCTTGAACACCTGGGTATGCACCAGACATTTTACTTGCATTGTTGTAAGACTGACCAGAACAATCTTTAATGTCTAGACCATATATTTAAAGTGCTGAATATAACATCTGCAAGGTGTTGTGCTTTGTGTCCTGTATTCTGTATAAACCCCATAAAACGCTTGACAGCTGTACCATTAGGCCTAATGTAACTTAAGATCAATGTCAGTTGATCTACATGGGAGATATCAGGTGTGAAATGAATGCTAATTTCTAAGTACTTAGCTGTCTTAGCTTCACTGGCAATTGTGTGATCAATTTGTTACTTATCAATTGGATTATTTCCTCATTAATAGTTTTAGAGAGGTAAGATGTATGACCACTCCCAACCTTTCTATACTCTCTAAAATGTTGCAATGAAAATGGATCAAATTGTGCAAGTTGTTCTAATACAGCAAGGTAATTGCCATTTGTTAATCAGTGCAACTAAATCGTAATCTACGTAAGGCAAGAGTCTTCACTGTGGAACACATGTTTTAAAACATTTCTCCAGTAGTGCCTTTCCTCTTCCATCTGCTCAACCATAAGGCCTCATACACACGGGCATTATGAAAAATGATCTGTAAAGCTAATACCGATGCCAGGAAAAAAACCGTGTTAAAAACACGATTTTACCAACGTTTTGCATTGGAGTCAATGCGTGTTTTTCCACGCTAGCTTTAACCCACATTTCTCTGTCTCTATTCAAAATCAATGGCTCCCTATGGGAGCCCATTGATTTGAATAGAAGTCGCACCAGAAGTCAGATCATGATGATCCAACTTGCGGTGCAACATTGCAACATGTGTGCTGAGGGGAAAAAAAATTGCATGGTGTTCCCCCCAGGAGATACCAGACCCTGCAGTCTGGTATGGATTTTAAGGGGAACCCCCACGCCAAAAAAAAAATGTTCTGGGGTCCCCCCAAAATCCATACCAGACCCTTATCCGAGCATGCAGCTCTGCAGGTCAAGAAAGGGGGAGGCGAGCGAGCGCCTCCCTCCTGGACCATACCAGGCCACATGCCCTCAACATGGGGGGGTGGGTGCTTTGGGGCAGGGGGGCCCACACCCCCAAAGCACCTTGTCCCCATGTTGATGAGGACAAAGACCTCTTCCCGACAACCCTGGCTGGTAGTTGTCGGGGTCTGCGGGCGGGGGCTTATTGGAATCTGGGCCCCCTGATCCCAACCCCCAATCCTATGTGAATGAGTATGTGGTACATTGTACCCCTACCCATTCACCTAAAAAAAAAAGTGTAAAAAAACACACAACACAGCTTTTTTAAAGTATTTTATTAAATCAGCTCTGGCGTCTTTTCCCTCTCTGGCTGTTTTCCCTCCTCCGGCATCTTCTTTCTTCTGCTCTTTTGTGCGGTCTTCTTTTTTCTGAGGGGTCTTCTTTCTTCTGCTCTTTTGCCGGGTCTTCTGTCTTCTGCTCTTTTGCCGGGTCTTCTCCGCTGTCTTCTCCTTCTGTTCTTTTTCCCATGTTGACATGACATGATCTCCCAGAAACGCCTGACGAGGCTTAACGCTGTGTATAGAACGTTAAGCCGTGTTTTGAGCTTTTACCGGCGTCGACGTTAAAACAGCTCTAGCGCTGGAGCGTCAGAACGCGCTGGCCCTGGGTTTTTTTTGGAGCATAAAAGCGCCTATGCCACTTACAGCTCAAAAACGTCTGTGTGTGTATAAGGCCATTGAATAACACGGAGAGGCCTTTTTAAGCTGTAAAAAAATGCTCAAAAACGCGGCTGTAAAAACGTCCGTGTGTATGAGGCCTAAGTCTATCAATTCTACCCTTGACACATTCTCTAACTTTCAAAGCAACAACAGATGATCTATGGTGCTGTGAACACTCATGACTTTGAATTCTACCAGTAGCATTTTTATAATCATTAAAATCCTATGAACTTGTGAATGCATTCAGTTGATCACCGAAAAGTACACATGGTATGCGATAGATAAAACTACTTACTTTTTGCCTAGTTTTTAAAAAGGTCATCCATACAAAAGCCAACAATATTATCTCCATGTATTCTTTTTGATTTACTAAAGTCTGCAATAGTATCTTGCTGTATTCCATGCAGTGCAATACGATCTCTAGTTTCTTTGTTAATGATCACATGGCTGGATCATCAGAAATTGGCACTGTGTGTATACACATTTCCACTGAAACGACTGGTCCAGAATTAGATTCTGTTTGATCCAGACACAGAAGATGCTGTAGGTGTTTCAATATAGTCATCATGCATTTCAGCATCTCCAACAATATCACTGTGTATCACAAGTGTCTCCACAGTGTCATCATTGCATTTTCCTTATGCAATCAAGTGCTTGGACTGCCAATATAAGACTGAATTTTTCCAACAATTTTTTTTTCTCTCAGTGTCTTAAAATGGATGCCCACTTTTTTCTTCTTTGATTCACTCATGCTGGATGGTACATGCACTCTGCCTAGAGCAATACCATACATAAAGCATACGTTGCAGAGTAGCTGGAACTGAAAATATTAGCTCTTATTTCTGGAACCCTAGAACTTTGATGGTACTAGTAGCATTAATGTACTACATTTGCAGAAATTAAAAGCTTTCCATGTATGCTACACACCCTTACCTCTAGTGACCAGTTAGCTGTAAAAAAAATAACGTCTTTATTACTTCTAAATCACTTCCTGGACAGATTTTAGGTCATGACACAGAAAGGAGCTGACTAGCTGACTTGAGTAGCACACACCCTGCATCATTTATTCTCTCTCGCCTGTGGGCACATGCCTACAGATCGTAATGGGAAATCCGGCCCTGGTCCCGGTCAGGAGAACGCAGTGATTCTTGCTAGAGACTAGCAATAATCGCGTGTAAAAATCTGGTATGCTGGTTTATCCCAAGTTGATTGAGGTGTAATCAGCAGGAATATAATTATTAATGAGACACCTATATGACAAAAACCTTAAGAAGTCACATGGTCAGCACTGTCTGAATTGCAGTAGCGGTAGCAGCAGCAGTAGCAGTAGCAACATTATCATTACTAGCAGTAGCAGTAGTAGCAGCAGTGGCAGTAGCAGTGGTAGCAGTAGTAGCAACAGTAGTAATATCATCACTATTAATAATAAGAATAATAACAATACCACTGCTACTACCACTACTACCACCACCACCACTAATAATAATAATAATAATAATAATAATATTACTACCACTACTACCTACTACTACCACCACCACTACTACTGATAATAATAATATCACTACTACTAGTACTACTATTTATGATGATAATAATAATAATAATAATATTATTACTACCATTACCATTACCATCACCAATACCACCACCAATAGAAGAAGAAGAAGAAAGGGAAAAGGAGGATAAATTGTTATTAATAAAATAACTAAATAATAAATAAATAAATGCTAATAATACAGCAACAAATAACAATACAATGTTTGGAGGCTAATACAATAAAACTTTTGTTCTTCATATATGTAAATGAGAAGTTCTCTTAATTGGAACTGTACCTTTGTGCACTGAAAACTTACTTCTGTGGCGGAAGCTGCAGATCTTCAAGAATTAAGTAAAACAGCCAGTGCCTGGTGATACCAACAGGGACAATATCCAGAGGGCCTATGACTAAGCCCCTTAGGTGGGTTGAAATGCATCAATGTCTATATTGGATGGACTTTTATGTATGCTGTGTCTATGTTTAGCTTTCAACAAAGTTTTTTTTTTTTTTAATATATTTGATTAATTTTAACAAGGGATGGGCCCCCCGTTCAAGTCGAACGCATGTTCGACTCAAACATCGGGGGTTCGCCTGTTCGGTGCATCCCAAACATTATCGTGCATTCGCAGGAACTTTGAGCGTCCCATAATGCATTCCAGTGGCGGGGGGAAATGCTGCCCGCTGATTGGCCAAAGCATGCAGATGACCTGCATGCTTTGGCCAATCACAGAGTGCTCTGCTGTGAGAGATATGGTTGGCTAAAGGCAGGGTGCCTTTAGCCAATCACTGCTCAGAAGCCTCAATCTACGCCTCACAATATATACAGCCGCTTGTATAGCGGCTCTATATAGTGTGAATAATGGTGTGGATAGAGACAGTGAACTTAGCTAGCGGTATGCAGGCAGTTTAGTGTAGCTAGCTAGTTGATTACTTTGCATTGTGAAAAACAGATAGATAGATCTATCTAGGGCCAACACCAGCAGATGATATGGCACCCCAAACCATCACTGACTGTGGAAACTTTACACTGGACCTCAACCAACGTGGATTGTGGATTCTGGGACCCTGATTTCCAAAGGAAATGCAACATTTACTTTCATCAGAGAACATAACTTTGGACCACTCAGCAGCAGGCCAGTCCTTTTTGGTCCGTTTCAGGTCCGAATTCAGCCCATAATTTGGGCTGAAATCGGACCTGAGACGGTGAACCAGGATGCACCGGACCCCTGCTGTGAGCCACATGCATTTCATATGTGAACCTAGCCTTAGAGAAAGGTTCGTAGTCCAAGAGAGAACATAGGGTTGCCCTGAATGGGAAGGAATTTGGATACGAAGGGTGAGAGACCCAGTTTTTTCTCACCTTCCTCCAGGCTATTATTGTGTCTCTGAAAAGCAGGTTTTGTTTTAAGTGGACCGGGATCTGTTGCAGTAAGCTATGTAGGAGAGCAGATAAATTGACCATGTCAGATTCCAATCAGTAGTTGGAGTATTTTGACATCTGTAGAATCCAGTCCATCCCAGATCTCAGCAAACACGCTAGGTTATAAACTCTGATATTTAGGAGGCTGGCTCCCCCCTCGCTCTTTGGAAGAAAAAGCTTAGTCAGGGCTATTCTCAGTTTGCCGCCTTGCCATAGAAAGGATGTAATCGCCTTGTTGATAGTCTGTATGTACTTGTGTTTCATTAATAATGGTAGAGTTTGTAAGGGGTATGAAAGGCGGGCGAAGGATATCATCTTAAAGGGTGTGCATCTCCCAAAGACCGATAGAGGGAGGTTAGTCCATGCCCCCAGTTCACCCACAATTTTTGATATCAAGGGAGGATAGTTGAGAGATTATAGAGAGCATGGTTCCTCGCTGATTTTAATGCCTAAATAAGTGATATGTTTATTGTTTATAGGGAAGGGGGAGGAGGGCACCCAAGATCGTGATGGGCAATTACCTAGGGGGAGGATTTCACTCTTAGCGAAATTTATTTTTTAGGCCCAAGCACTTGCGAAATTGAGTAAATATTGATTGTATGTCGATTATGTCAGTTGAGGGGGGTGAGGTAAAAATTAAGATGTTGTCTGTGAAGAGTGCGACACGTAATTCGTTTTACCCGAATGGGACTCCATGGATTGGGGCTGAGGTGTTAAGATACTGTGATAAAGGTTCAATGGCCAAATTAAATAGCAGGGGGGAAAGAGGACACCCCTGCCTCGTACCTTTGTGTAGCCTTATGGGATCTGATTGCAGACCCACAGCTATTACTCTAGCTGAGGGTGCAGAATAAAGGCTATATATGAAATGAAAAAAGGGGCCTGAAATCCCTAATTTTTGCATAAGTAGAGAGAGCCAATGAAAACTGACAAAAGCCTTTTCGGCATCTAAGGTAATGATTGCTAGATCTTTCGGGGGATGTTGTTTTGTGTGTTCCAGGGTGGCTAGCACTTTTCTCAAATTAGATAAGGCTGACCTACCCTTGGTGAAGCCTGCTTGCTCCGGGTGGATAAGATTTGCTAGATGGGAACAAATTATTTTGGAAAGGATCTTGGAGTCAATGTTAAGCAATGAAATTGGGCAATAGGAGCCTGGGTCTTTTGGGTCTTTCCCCTTTTTGGCAATCAGTTTAATATTTGCTTGGTGACCTGTCGGTAGGTAAGGTCTTCCTGACCATATTGTATTATAGACAGCTAGTAGGGAAGGGGAGTTTAAGTCTTTTAGCGCTTTATAAAATTCTGGTGTGTATCTATTGGAGCCTGGGGCCTTTCCATTCGTTAAGTCATTGATTGTAACTAATATTTCCTCATTTGTAATTGGGGAGTTTAAAGTTTGTAAATGTTCTAGGCTAATCTTGGGTAGGATCACCGAATCTAACCATTTGGTCGCTTCAGTGGAGTCTATCGGTTCATTGGCATAACGATTAGTATAGAAGGTTTCTAAAGTTTTGTTTATTTCCTTGGGTGAGACAGAGAGAGTACCGTCAGCTTTTTTCAGGGCATTACTATGAGTGGGGTGATATATGCCCTTGGTTAGTCTGGCCAACAACTTCCCTGCTTTATTGCCATATTTGTGATATTGTAGTTGGGTGTGGGTCATCTTCATTTGTTCTAGGTTATTTGCCCTGGCATCAAAGAGATTCTTGGCTTCCTGCCAAGACTTCATGTCATCTGAAGTGTTTTGCTCATTGAGCCGTGCTTGAGCGGCCCGTACTCGACCGCTAGCTGCTAGGTATTGCTTTTGGGTGTTCTTCCTATGGGCCGACACAAAGGAAATAATCCTTCCTTGCAGGAAAGATTTGCCCGCCTCCCAAAACAAATTGGGATTATCCTTGTGTGGGCTGTTATTCAGGGCATAATCTGCCCAGGCACCCTGTAACATTAGTTTAAAACTATTGTTTTGATTTAAGTGTGATGGGAAGTGCCTAAAGTTAGGGCGAGTATGGAGGTTATCTAGTGAAATTGAGATAGGGGAGTGGTCAGATATGACCAGATCGCAGATAATCGATTCTCTGACATTTGGGAGTAAGGAGGGGGTACATAAAAAGTAATCAAGTCTGGTAAAGGAATTATGGGCTGGAGAGAAAAAGGTGAACTCTTTATCCAGAGGATGGGATATCCTCCATGTATCTATGAATTAAAGGGCATTCACCATGTGATAAAAGTGGGTGAAGCAGTCTCGTGGAGGGGGTCCTGATCTATGGTGAGGGTTAGATCTATCCTTGCTATTGCTCATGACTGTTGTCACGGTCCTGGTGGTGGAGTCTGGCTTATGCAGGGAACAACCACTCTTGTGCACCCGATTCAGGGACCCCTGGTAGAGTAGACAGGAAGTCCTGGAGTGAGGGATGGCACGAGGACTGGATGGTCACTGGTGGTGGTGTGAAGCTCCAGGTGGTCGTGCAGCTCAGAAGGGTGGTCGGCAACTGGCGGGCTGTGTGGTACAAGGGGTCAGGCAAGAGAGAGGTCAAAGTCCAAGCAAAGTTCGATAACAGACTGGCAGCAGAAGTACAGAGGGGTCAGACAATCGGATGGTCGTGGATAGCCGGGGTCGGTGCAGGCAGATAATCAGCAGGTCAGGTCAAGCCAGGTCGGATCAGGAAAACAGGTGACAAACACAGGAACAGGTTACAGGAACAGAGCTAGGGCTCACAGGTACTCAGATGCTGTAGAACGGACAGCACTTGCTGACAGGTGTAGGGGGATTAAGTAGCATCATTTGGCGCCGTTTCTGGTGTGTGCATAGGCGCGCGCACGAGCGCAAAAAGTCCAGAAAATAGCCAATCTTCTAGTAACACTGCCCCTCCCCAAGGGGCAGCCTGCAGATGCCCAGCTTGGCCAGCTTGGTGGGATTGTTATCCTTGAAGGTTTGGATACAGTCATCAGGCATGAAGGTTGGCTTCGGCTCCCAAGAGCTCTTTTCTGGCTCGTACCCTTTCCATTTTACAAGATACTGGATCCTGCTGCCCCTCCTTCTGCAGTCAAGTATTGACTCAACCTCAAATTCCTATTCTCCATCAATCAGGACAAGGGCAGAGGGGCAGAGGGGTAGAGGGAGCACTATCTCTATTGGGGAAGGCATCGGGGGCCACCGGCTTCAGGAAGGACACATGAAATACCGGGTGAATCCGTTGATTTTCCTGTTAACAGAGAAGGGGCCAATGAAACGTGGGCCCAACTTTTTGGCATGACAGCTTTAGATTTTTTGTAGTTAGCCAGGTCTTGTCACCAGGAGATTGAGTTCACCACGTTTTTTCCTATCAAATGCGGCTTTAGTTGCTTCTTGTGTTTTAGCAAGTGTCTCTTGCAGCAGCTTCCAGTTAGACCTGAAAAATTGGGTGGAGTCGTGTACTGCTGGCACCGCAGTCTCACCTGCTAAGCTGGGAAGCACAGTGGGGTGGAAGCTGTAGTTGGCCCAGAAAGGCGATTGCTTCGTTGTGGAATGCACCTAATTATAGGCGAATTCCGCCAGGGGTAACAGCGTGCACCAGTCATCTTGGGAGTAGGCCGAGAAAAAGCGGAGGTATTGTTCCAAAGTTTGGTTTGTCCTCTTGGTCTGGCCGTTGGTTTGGGGGATGATATGCTGTTGAAAATGAAAGGTCGATCTCCAGGGTAGAACAGAGGGCTCTCCAGAACAGTGAGGTGAACTGAACTCCCCGGCCGGACACTATATTGTCCAGGACGCCATGTAGCCGGACAATTTCTCTAATAAAGATCTCAGAGGTCTCCTTTGCAGTGGGGGTGCCCTTCATCGTGAGGAAATGCGCCACTTTTGTCAGTCTATCCACAACTACGAAGATTGTGGTGTGCCCTTTGGCTGGGGGCAGCTCCACTATAAAGTCCATTGAGATCTTGGACCATGGCCGATCAAGGATGGGAAGAGGTTTTAACAGCCCCCAGGCTTTGGTTTTGTCCGTTTTGTTTCTGGCACAGTTATAACAGGAACGTACATAGGCCAGGCAGTCTTCAGAGAGTAATGGCCACCAAAAGGAGCACAAGCTCGGTGGTTTTCCACCTGCCAAAGTGCCCGGCTAATATATGGTTGTGGCAGAGTCTTAAAATGGCAGGGCGTAGCTCCTTGGGCACGTAGATTTGGTTTTGATGCCACCAGAGACCATCCTTCCAGGTCAACCCTTTGCCAGGTGATCCAGATGAGCAGGCTGAGGTTCTCCGAATCTGGGAAAGTAATTCATCCTGGGTGAGCAAGAAATTCCTAGGCTGTAGGATGGTGTCGGGGGGAGAGGAATGTTCCAGGTTCCGAAAACATACGGGATAGGGCATCGGGTTTGGTGTTTTTCGCTCCAGGTCGGTATGTCAAGTGAAACTGGCATCTAGAGAAAAAGAACACCCAGCGAGCCTGATGAGGTTTGAGCCTTTTGGCCGTTCGGAGATATTCTAGATTCTTGTGATCTGTATAGATCAGGATGGGGCGCTGGGCTCCCTTCGACAGATAGCGCCATTCCTCCAGAGAGGTCTTGATGGTCAACAACTCCCTGTCTCCAACATCATAATTCTTCTCCGGAGCAGAGAGTTTGCGGGAGAAGAAGGCTACAGGATGGGGGAGTGCCTTAGCTCCCTGTCTCTGGAAAAGGGCCGCTCCCACAGCCGTCTCAGAAGCATCAACCTCCAGGACATAATGCAGAGTAGCGTTCCGATGCTTCAAAATGGGTGCCGTGGTGAAGAGCTTCTTCAGTAACTGGAAGGCGTCTTGTGCCTAAGAAGACCAGTGGAATCGCTGACCCTGTTTTGTAAGTTGGGTGATGGGGGCGATGATGGCCGAGAATCCCCGAATGAACCTCATATAGAAATTGGAGAAGCCTACAAAACGTTGGACCCCTTTCTTATCCACAGGTGCTGGCCAGTCCAAAATAGTTGTGACCTTCTGAGGGTCCATTGTAACTTCAGTGACAGACAGGATTAATCCAAGGAAAGGGATGCTGGAGCGCTTGAAGGTGCATTTTTCGGCCTTGGCGTACAGTCTGTGTTGCCGCAAGCGGCTGAGGACACAGCGGACATGTTGGCGATGCTCTTCCAGGGAGGAGAAAAAGATCCGAAAAGGTCCAGATAGTCATGGAATACATCATTGACCAGGTGCTGAAAGGTGGTTGGGGCATTGCAGAGTCCGAAGGGCATGACGAGGTACTCGTAGTGGCCAAAACGAGTCCGGAAAGCGGACTTACACTCGTCGCCCTCTTGGATGCGAATAAAGTTGTAAGCCCCTCTGAGGTCTAACTTGGTGAATGCGGTGGCCAACCCAAGCCTCTGAAAGAGTTTTGGAACAAGTGGGAGAGGATAGCGGTTTTTGACCGTGATCCAGTTCAGGTCTCTGTAGTCTATGCACGGGCAGAGAATATGGTCTTTCTTTTCAACAAAGAAAATGCCTGCCCGGCAGGGGATGTAGGGGGTCGGATGAACCCTTTGGCCAGATGTTCGTCTAAATAGGCCTTGAGGGCTGACAGCTCAAGTTCAGACAATGGGTAGATACGGCCGAAAGGGACCTCAGTTCCTGGAAGCAACTCAATGGGGCAGACCTGTGTGGTGGTAGTTGGTCTGCCCCCTTTTTACTAAAGACATCAAGGTACTTGTGGTAGACTGGAGGAACCATTTGATGGGTTTCCAGGTCGGGCTCAGAGTCCAGGCTCAGGAGTGAGGAGCCAACATTCCGGGACAGGAGCAGACAGTGTTGGCCACAGTATGGGGATGGGAATTGTATATGCCCAGAGGACCAGTTTATGTTGGAGCTATGTACCCAGAGCCAAGGAAGCCCCAAGATGATGGGGAACAGAGGTGAGGCAATAACATCGAGGATAAGCAGCTCTTGGTGCCCCTCGGCTGGGCATACGGGTATAGGCTGGGTTTCCATGGTTACCTGGCTGGATTTAATGGCCGTCCCGTCGGCCAGGCAAACAGTCATTTTATGCGCCTTGGGGCGCAGGGGCATCTGGTGTAGCATAGCAAAGGTCTGATCCACAAAACAGCTACACGCCCCTGAACTTGGATGCTCCCTCCGGACAACTGCAAAGAAACAAGAAGAGTCAGGTGAGATACATTACTACTGACAGAGGTTGCATCCTGGGTAGCCTGGTGGTGCCACTTACCGGCTTTGGCAGGACAGGTCCTCACCATGTGTCTGGGCTCTCCACAGTAAAGACACAGGTTCAATGCACAACGCCGCTGTCGCCTGTGTGAGAGACGGGCGTAGGAGGCCAATCTGCATCAGCTCAGGTGGGTCTGCTGGTGCGGACGGGGCTGGTGCAGAAGCCGTATTACTAGGGACATGGGGCATCATCCAGGTCAGACGTGGGACAGCAGCTGTTCCAGCAGCTCGTTCAGCTCGGCGTTCCCTGAGCCTCCAGTCTATTTGAATGGCCAGGTTTATCAGAGCATCCAGGGTCGCAGGCACCCCAACGCGGGCGAGCTCGTTCTTTAATGGCTCTGACAGTCCCAGGGAAAATTGATAGCAGAGTGCTGTGTCATTCCACGCTGTGTCAGCCTTCCAGCGCCTGAGCTCTGCTACATAGTCCTCAGCGGTGAACCTGCCCTGCTGCAGGGCATGCAGGGTGGCCTTGTCTGTGGCTGCGAGATGGGGATCCTGGTATACCCTGGCCATGGCATCAAAGAAGGCATTCAGGGTTGCAACTTCAGGTGCTCTTTGTTCCCAGAGCCGATGGGCCCAGGTCTGGGGTTCACCTTGCAGCAGGGAAATCACCAGGCCCACTTTAGTGGCTTCCAATGAAAAGGTGCGCGGCTGCAGACCGAAGTACAGCTCGAAAGAGCTGCGGAAGGCCCTGAACTTGCTTCAATCCCCCGCAATCTTGTCAGGCAGGTCCCCTACCTTAGGCTCAGATGGCAGCGCCACAATGGTGCGGGCCGCTGCAGCTCCACCTCCAGATGCAGAGGGGGCAGAGAGCACACGCACCTGCTCCTCCAGCCAGGTATAGCCGTCTTGCAGGTTCTTCACTGCTTGGGTGAGCCCGGCCAAATGGACGCACAGCTCGTCCATAGCAGAGGGTGTTCCCTGTGCAGACTCGGACATGGCTGTCCGTTACCTTCACGGTCCTGGTGGTGGAGTCTGGCTTATGCAGGGAACAACTACTCTTGCGCACCCGATTCAGGGACCCCTGGTAGAGTAGACAGGAAGTCCCGGAGTGCAGGATGGCACGAGGGCAGGATGGTCACTGGTGGTGATGTGAAGCTCCAGGCGGTCGTGCAGATCAGAAGGGTGGTCGTGCAGACTGGGTCGGGCTGTGCGGTACAAGTGGTCAGGCAAGAGAGTGGTCAATGTCCAAGCAAAGTTTGTTTACAGACTGTCAGCAGAAGTACAGAGGGGTCAGACAATCGGATGGTCATGGATAGCCGGGGTCGGTGCAGGCAGATAATCAGCAGGTCAAGTCAAGCCGGGTCGGATCAGGAAAACAGGTGACAAACACAGGAACAGGTTACAGGAACAGAGCTGGGGCTCACTGGTACTCAGACGCTGTAGAATGGACAGCACTTGCTGACAGGTGCAGGGGGATTAAGTAGCACCGTTTGGCGCCATTTCTGGCGCGTGCACAGGCGCGCGCGAAAGCGCATAGGCGCGCGCACAGTCGCAAAAACTCCAGAAAAAAGGTTGTTATGTGATTCTTGTGGTACAATATCAAGATAGTTACTATAGTCTGGTTAATGTATGCTTTCCCCCTCCTTTTGACTCCCAAAGGCTTTTGTACTCAAAAATTAACCCAAGTAGCTAAGAAAGTTATTCTCCTTGCTGGAGATTTTAATTCTGTAATGGACCCTTACTTGGATAGGCTTGAAGGCAACCCCACCCCTTCCAGTGTGTTGAAGGACTGGACAGATAGCTATGGTTTTCTCAATATTTGGAGCTGGAGGCACCCTGATCAAAGAGCCTAGTCTTGTCATTCTGCATCACACAAAACACTTTGCAGATCAGATATGGTTTTCACTACAGATTAGTTTTTGAGCAGGGTCACCAACATCCGTTATCTCTTAAGGGCACTGTCGGATCATGCTCTTCAAGAGCTACACTTTCATGCGGAGGGAGACGGTGGTACGCGCACCCTATAGTATTATATAAGTGCCAAGATGACATGAATTCTTACTGACAAAACAATGATCAGGGTGTCTCGTCAGGATTATAATGGGATGCTTTTAAGGCGGTAATGAGGGATCTTACATGTCAGGGGTTCAGGAATTCAGGAAGGCTAACATTTTTTCATTGGCTCAGGGGTTTGTGGAGGCAGTATATTGCTGATCCCACTCCTCACACTTACCAACAATGAGCAAGCGCCCGCAGGTCTTATGATGTTGCCTTGACAGGTAAAACTCATAAAAAGTGCCTGCTTGCTTTCTTGCCTAGGCCGGTCCATGAACCCTTTGCTATCCCTAGTATTGTAGATGTAAATTGAGTGTGAGGCTATCTATATGTTTACAAGTACATTCATTTGTGCCTATTGACCGGTTGTCGATTTATTCCTGAAATTGTTTTGTACATATCATTTATTGTGTTGACCAATACCTGTCTTTACTTCTGTGTAATGTGAAGGCCCTTATTTCTGAATGTATCTGCAATGTATTCTCAATAAACTCAGTTTAATATATAAAAAAGAAGATACAACAAGAAACAACTATGCTCTGCTCCAGACAAACTGCAAACAATCAAACATTTTGTAAAGAATCTCTTGCAGGTTTGGTTCCTACTCCCTCAACCCTTTTGTATGCTTCCTCTACCCTTCCTTTTTGCAATCCACTGTTATTACATTTTCACTACTTTACTCCTCTTCTCCACCCCAAAGCTTACATATATCACCCTCTCCCTATTTCTGCACTCATCACCTCCTGTAAATACTTAAACCACATACTTACCCAAACACCAGGACAGTGAGTTACAATGCCTTGAAAAAGTATCCATAACCCTTGAAACATTTTGTCATGTTACAACTAAAAGCGTAAATGTATTTTAGTGGGATTTTATATGACAGACCAACACAAAGTGCAGTGGAAGGAAAATGATAAATGATTTTCCAAATTTTTAACAAATAAATGACTGAAAAGTATGGGGTTCATTTGTATTCAGCCCCCTTTACTCTGATACCCCTAATTAAAATCTAGTGAAACCAATTGCCTTTAGAAGTCACCTAATTAGTAAATAGACTCTACCTGCGTGAAATATAATCTCAGTATAAATACAGTTGTTCTGTGAAGCCCACAGAGGTTTGTTAGAGAACCTTAGTGAACAGACAGCATCATGAAGGCCAAGGAACACACCAGACAGCTCAGGGATAAAGTTGTGGAGAAGTTTAAAGCAGGTTTAGGTTATAAAAAAAATACCTCAAGCTTTGAACATCTCACAGAGCACTGTGCAGTCCATCATCCAAAAATGGAAAGAGTATGGCACAACTGCAAACTTACCAAGACATGTCCGTCCACCTAAACTGACAGGCCGGGCAAGGAGAGCATTAATCAGAGAAGCAGGCAAGAGGATCCATGGTAACTTTGGAGGAACTGCAGAGATCCACAGCTCAGGTGGGAGAATCTATCCACAGGACAATTATTAGTCGTGTACTCCACAAATCTGGCCTTTATGGAAGAGTGACAGGAAGAAAGCCATTGTTGAAAGAAAGCCATAAAAAAAAAAAGTCCCGTTTGCATTTTGCAAGAAGCCATGTGGGGGACACAGAAAACATGTGGAAGAAGGTTCTTTGGTCAGATAAGACCAAAATTGAACTTTTTGGCTTAAAAGCAAAACGCTATGTGGTTGATTTACTAAAGCTGGAGAGTGCAAAAATTGGAGCATGCTAGCCAATCAGCTTCTCACCTCAGCTTGTTCAATCAAGCTTTGACAATAAAACCTTGAAGCTGATTGGTTTCTGTGTGGAGCTGCACCAAATTTTGCACTTTCAAGTTTTAGTAAATCAACCCCTATGTGTGGCAGAAAACTAACACTGCACATCACCCTGAACACACCATCCCCACCACGAAACATGGTGGAGGCAGCATCGTGCTGTGGGGATGCTTTTATTCAGCAGAGACAGGGAAACTGGTCAGAGTTGAAGGGAAGATGGATGGAGCCAAACACAGGGAAATCTTAGAAGAAAAAAGGTAGAATCTGCAAAAGACTTGAGACTAATGCAGAGGTTCACCTTCCACCAGGACAATGACCCTAAACATACAGCCAGAGCTACAATCGAATGGTTTAGATCAAAGCATATTCATGTATTAGAATGGCCCAGTCAAAGTCCAGACCTAAATCCAATTGAGACTTTAAAATTGCTGTTCACAGACACTCTCCATCCAATCTGACAGAGCTTGAGTTATTTTGCAAAGAAGAATGGGCAAATATGTCACTCGAATGAATACAAATGCACACCACACGTTTCAGATTTTTATTTGTAAAAAATGTTGAAAACAATTTATCATTTTCCTTCCACTTCACAATTATGTGCCACTTTGTGTTGGTCTATCACATAAAATTCCAATAAAATACATTTACGTTTTTTGGTTATAACTTGACGAAATGTGGAAAATTTCAATGGGTATGAATACTTTTTCAAGACACTGTATGTGTGCTCATATATCCTGCTCCCGTCTTATATTACTTGCTCTCCTTCTTCTCATACTCTCTGGGGATATCTCCCTTAATCCTGGCCCTCCAGTATGTCAACGCCACCCCCAAATTCGGCACTGTCCTTACTCTGGCAGCAGCCACAATCCACTCAGTTTAATCTCTATCCCCTTGCTTCCAAACCAACCCCCTTCATATGTGCCCTATGGCATTCCCGCTCTGTCTGCAACAAGCTCACCTCTGTCTATGACCATTTTGATTCTCATTCTCTTAATCTACTTGCCATGTCTGAAATCAGGCTTCAAGGGTCTTCCTCTCTTGCTGCCCTCTCAAATAATGGCCTCCACTGGGCTCATTCACCCAGACCCAGTGGATGGAAAGAAGGTGAAATTGAATTGCTTCTATCCACACTGTGTACCTTTCAAGTTCTTTCTACACTTCCCTCTCTGTCCCTCGCTTCATTTCCTCTTTTGAGACTCACTGTATTTGTCTGTTTTCTCCAATTTCTCTAACAATTGCAGTTATCTATTGGCCTCCTGGACCGGTGTCACGCTTCTTTGATAACTTCACGACCTGGCTACCCTACTTTCTTTCCTCCAAAATACTCACTATCATTCTTGGTGCTTTAACATCCTCGTTAATGTTAACAGTTGGGTTACATCTCAACTTCTCAACGTAACCTCATCTTTTGTGCTGATGCAATGTACACAGTCCTCCTTTCACTCTGATGGTAACAACCTTGACCTCTTATTCTCCCATCTTTGCTCTCCCTGTAACCTCATCAACACGCCCTTTCCTCACTTTGATCACAACCCTGTTACTTTCACAGTGTCCCTTTCTTCAACTGCCTATCCCTCCAAGCAGCCAATGATTACCCATAGAAGCCTTTCTTTGCCACTTTAACCCATCTCTTCTCTTCTGCTACTGACCTGGCCTCTTCTGTCTACTATAGTTCACTCTCATCCTCACTGGATTCAATTGCTCCTCTCATCAAATGCAGAAACAGGCCCTGACCATTACAACCTTTGCGGGCTGATGACACCAGAAATCTCAAGAGACATAGTCGTGTCCTGAAGTGATTGTGGCCTAAAACAAAATCCCCGCAAGCCTTCACTTTATATAAATTTACCTTTCTAAAATACAATTCCTCCCTCCATGCTACCAAACAAGCTTACTTCGTCACTCTTATTAATCCTTTGTCATCCAGTCCTTGTCAGCTCTTCTCTACCTCTCTAATTTGTCCTCCACCACTTCTACCCAGTAACTCTCTCACTGCTCAAGCGATTGCCATTCACTTCAAAAACATGATTGATGCAATTTATGAGGACATCTCCACTACACAGATATCTATCTATCTTAATATACCCTGTCCAAAACCACATTAAATACTTTCCTCTTTTGTCCTTTTTACTACAGAAGATGTCAGTCAACTTTTCTCACAAGCCCGCTTTACCACCTTTCCACTGGGCCCTGTTCCCCCACAACTTTTATGGTCACCCTCCTGCTCTACCCTATGCTCCATCACTCACATCTTTAATCTGTCCCTATCTCTACTGGCAAATTCCCCTCCCCTCTAAGGAATGCACTAATCACCCCCATACTTAAAAAGCCCTTGTCACGCCTTGACCGAGATTCGATCCTGGACCTAGTGTTCTTAGATCTGGTTTGCTGCTGCCTGTGCCACGGGGAAACTTCTAATGTTTGTGGAGCTCTGGGTTTCTGCTGCTTTGTGATATGGACTCTGGCTCCACTCAGTGGCCAGCTGTAGGCAGTCTCCTCATTTAGTACCCTATAAATCCTAATTTCCCCTTCCTGTCTCTGCTCTAGTATAGGTTCTAGTTCCTACTTATGATTATATCAGTTTGTTTGCTTGTTACTAACTTTGCTTGTTCCCGACTATGCTTTTGGATTGCCCTTTTGTACTATGTTGACCGATTGTTGCTGAACTTGATGCCGTCTCTGGTAAACCCCTTGGATCTCTGCCTGGATTTGCTACCGGACTGACATTGGGTCACCCTAGGGTCCTGACTACACCCTCTACTAACTGTGAGTCATTTATTTATTTATTGTTCCTTGATTTGGTCTGTTTGCACTTACCATAGAGGTCCCAGAATTCTGGCTGCAGGATCACAACCATCCTCCACCTGATACCAGTAACCCCAACCCCAGGAAACCAGAGTGGGGTTGGGGTTTCTGGCAGTCCAAACAGTATAATAGGGCAAGATGGACCTCTGCATGTTGGTGCAGGCAGTCTCTCATCAGGGACAACTGATGGGAGAACAGGCTAACCGTGTGCAGTCATTGGAGGAGAAACTAGATGCTATTACGGCTATGTTGGCCTCTTTATCTCCGGCACATGGGTCCAGTCCTGCTGCACCTAGTGACCTAAGGACGTGTAGGAGTGGAGGCAAACATGGACTTTAACGGTATATAACACCAATTAGCTATAAAAATATTCTTTTTTTTAATTTATTTATATCACATCATCATTAAAAGACATACACAATGCCTTACAGAAACGGGCTAAACATCACATAAGCATTAATTGAAAGGATAATCTTTACAAGTTTATCTGAAATTGGCAGTCCGAAGATCTAAAGATGAAACCCCAACCAAGAAATCCAAAGAGGTTCATTCGGCTTGCACTTTTACATGTTTCGCGGTTACAACAGAAAGAGACAGATCCGTTGTAAATGTGCTCTACAAAAATACACATAGTTATACAACCATCATTGCATACAATATTGCAATTCATCAATAATTGCCAGGGAGCTCCCATAGGCGAAGGGCCCCTTAGGGAGATCTCTGTCAAAAGTCAATGTAGCTTAAATAATCTGCCCACCATAAAAACATTACCCACAGGGGTCCTCCAAGGCTCATTTGCAGGGGGCCACTCCCCCAAAAGTCACCCAACCGGTCCCAAAGGCCAGAATGGATAGATAAGCCCTCCCGGGGGCAAGTGTGGGTGCCAAAGCAAAAAGGGGGGTCCACTACAAAAAAAAGAAAAAGATCACATATGGGATATTCATCAATATATACTAATCTAATCAGAGGCACATATAGCGTCCTGCCCATACAATATATACACACCTGAAGCCAAAAATGGAGGCTTGGATGTGCAGGAGCTGAGAAGGGATATGTAGATATCCAATCCCAAAAGATTCAGCTAGTCAGGTGAAGACACTGGAAAATATATAACAGGAAGACCTTAAGGAGACAAGTACAATATATCAATTAAGCGAATAGCAAAGGAGGAGGCTACTCACCACAAAGAATAGTCGACTATGTATAGTGGGCAGTGTGGAATGATAAGAGGGCATATAAGTGTCAAGCTGTAGTCTTCCCCTCAATACCAACACACGTGGAGAGGAAATAGGTCGATAAAATACACCCCACAAGGGGCATTAGCAGAGAGAGAAATATAAATGGGAGTATAGGTAATCAAAAGCTTAGCCATGTTAGAACAAAAGACTCCCGGGTAGTAAAAAGAGGGGGGTACTTACAATGCGCCAAATGAATGGAGATGTTCCACACTGCCACCATAAAGGATCACAACCGTCCTCCACCCGATACCAGTAACCCCAACCCCTGGAAACCAGAGAGGGGTTGGGGTTTCTGGCAGTTCTAACCTTATACTAGGGCAAGATGGACCTCCGCATGTTAGTGCAGGCAGTCTCTCATCAGGGACAACTGATGGGAGAACAGGCTAACCGTGTGCAGTCATTGGAGGAGAAACTAGATGCTATCACGGCTATGTTGGCCTCTTTATCTCCGGCACATGGGTCCAGATCTGCTGCACCTAGTGACCTATGGGCTTGGGTTAGGGAACCTGTGGCTGTGTCATTATTTTTCAGTTTTCACAGTCATTCTCCCTTTGTAGATTTCTATATTTCATAGCCTTTTATATATATATATATATATATATATATATATATCTCCTTTTTTGAAATTTTTTTTTATATATTTTTCATTATTTATTAAATAGTCACCTCAATTTTTCCGTGAAGCCCTAGGGACCACAGTTATGTTTTCCAGCCTCCATTGTATTCAACCTTCCACCACTTTTCACAAAAAATGTTTTTATAACAAAGTTTACGTTCATCAACACAACACTGTACTCCACGCTCCATTTGTAATTCACTATTCAATCAGACAGTTTTTAGATAGGTGTAATGATTATATTGCTCAGTTTACTTGCTCTTGATTGCCTCCATCTTCCGGGAGACCACAGACACTCTTCATTAACAGTACATGGACATAGACATCAGTGGAGCTGACGTCACTAGGTCTGCCCTTTTATCTGCCCCTCTCCAGTATGGCGGATTAACGGTCCGAGGAAGGAGCTTAGCTGCGACAACGCATCACCGCCCCCCGCCCCTACGAGTGTATGGTTGCCCGCCTCCACAAATGAACGGCTGCCCGAAGTTGGAAGGAACGCCCACAGTGCCGGACAGTGTACCTCCAGGAACTAAGAAGCGCCAGGAACCACCGGCGATACCCGGTCCAGGGGCTCTGTCATGAGCAGGACATCCCTCCCATACCCTCCATAGCAGCGAGGCATCCTCTTCACACCCACAGTTCACAGTGACTCACACTGCAATGTCTACAGAGGCTACTTGTTTGTGAGTAAATTTTTAATGTGTTTTAACAATTAAAGGTTTTATATGGCTACACTTAGAGGTGCTGTGCATCTCTTCTCTTTTAAGATCCCAGCGGCCCTGGAGGAGTTTATCAACTTGTGTATCCTGGTGGACACTTGCTTCTCTGAGCATCAGTTAGAGAGAGGACGCCAAGGACAATGTAATCCTCCCAGACTTGGTACTAAATCACCCCCTTGGCATTCTCTTGTCCCTACCATTCCTTCCCTGAGGAAAAACCCATGGACGTAGGGGCTGTGCAGTTGTCAGACAGTGAAGGTACCAAACGCAGGACCTTAGGCCTCTGTATATATTGTCCGAAGCTGGGTCATATGCTGTGCTCTTGTCCTCTTCCGGCCGGAAAACTTCTGGGCTTAATGAGTGAGCGAGGAGTCCCATTAGGCCATGCTGTCTTGAACCCTCCTCAGGAGAGAATTTTTGTCCCTATCTTTGTCCTGGAATGACCAGTGTTATTCCACAGTAGCCTTTATAGATTCTGGCTCTGGTGGTGTGTTTTTTAGATGCAGCTCTGGTTAAGAGGCTCTAGATCCCTATGGTTTCAAAAACACTACCACTCTGTGTGACTACTCTTGGTTGAGACCCTCTGGGTGATGGCCTCTGCATCAAGAGGTTTTATCTTTTGACATTATCTGGTCCTCAAAACACTCAGTGATTCTCGGGTTACCTTGGTTATGTAAATATAACCCATCCATTGACTGGTCCTCTGGTCAAACTTCGGCTTGGAGCACCTCTTGTCTTGTCCACTGTCTCCAAAGAGCAGTACACAATAAGGTGTCCATTCATGAGGTATCGACTGATCCTGAATTATCTCAGGCTTACGCTGAGTTTGCCAATGTATTTTCTGAAAAGGAAGGGGAGGGCCTCCCACCACACCGCCTTTTGGCTGTGCTAATGAGTTGCCTCCTGGTTTTCCTCTACCTAAGGGGAGAACCTATCCTTTTAACCTTGCTGAGACTAAGGCAATGGAGGAATACATTGAAGACAGTCTAAAGAAGGGTTTCATTCAGCCTTCCACTTCTCCTGTGGGGGCTGGGTTCTTTTTCATGGAAAAAAGGACGGTGGGCTCAGACCCTGCATGGACTACAGGGCTCTCAACTCAATTACTGTAAAGAATCGGTATCCTCTTCCGTTAATTACTGAACTGTTTGACCAAGGATCCAAGATCTTTACCAAACTAGACCTTCGTTCGGCATACAATCTCATTCGAATCAAAGCAGGAGATGAATGGAAGACAGCTTTTAATACTAGAAGGGGGCATTATGAGTGTCTTGTGATATCATTTGGTCTTTGCAATACCCCTGCCATATTCCAGGAATTTGTAAATGATATGGTCAGGCATCCAGATGAGCGTTGCGATTGTGCACGCTTGTGCGCACGGATTCAAACGAAGGTTCTTATGACCGCTCAGAGGCGCGGACACATGTACACATGCGCAGGGATGTTGTCCGGGCACCAATAGCAGGAGGACCCTAGGATCCAGAATCCGCCAGAGCAGGAGGGCTCTAGGACCCAGCATCTCTTCCAGCACATCGCATGGGCCTTTATAAGGAAGTCAGACTTTGGCTGAAGTGCTGTCTGTTCTGAAGCTTGTCAGTACCTGTACCTGCTTGCCCGTTATCTGCTACCTGATCCCTTACCTGATTGACCCGGCTTGTTTGGACCACTTTGCCTTCTCCTATCCTGACCGGCTCGTTTTGGACACTGCTTAGTTCTGCATGCCTGATACCCGTTGCCAAACCCAGCTTGCCTCTGATCATTCTTCGCCTACCTGCTGCTCCGTTCATCTGTGATTGACCCGGCTTGTCTGACCATCCTCCTGCCTGTTTCAACAGTCAGCTGTCTGCTGTCCTGTGCTCTGCATCCAGCTCCTGTGATCGCTGTCTGCTGCTGCTGTTCCTGTTTTCCATCTGTCTGCTGTCTGGTGTTACCAGCTCCACTCCAGCACCCAGTCTCCTGCTGTTTGCCAGAGGCACTCCTACCTCGCTGTACTCACGAGACCACTGTTCCCATTCCAGTGGGCTCTGAGTCAGAGCTGTATGAGAGGTCTCCTCCTATAAGAGACAGGCTCTACTCTTTCAGGTACGTGATTCATTATAGATATCTTCGATCTACTCGACGCTTTTGTTGTCGTCTACTTAGATGATATATTCATTCACTCTAAGGATTTAAAACATCGTTGCCATGTACGCACTGTTCTCCAACGTTTAAGAGATCACAGATTGTATGCCAAACTATCCAAGTGCTCTTTTGAACAATCGGAAATTCCCTTCTTAGGATATATAGTTTTGTCTGAAGGATTCCAGATGGATTCCCAGAAACTTGATGCCATCTTACAATGGCCCAGACCTTCCACTTTCCAAAAATTCATTGGATTTTGTAACTATTATTGGAAGTTTATCAAGAATTTTTCCAAGATTCTTGCACCCCTCACTGCCCTCATGAAGAAAGGGACCAACTGCTCTCAGTGGTCCCCTGAAGCTTTGGAAGCTTTTGATTTCTTTAAGTCTGCTCTGCTTCAGTCCTCCGTCATCTTTTGAATTGCTTTTGAATTGCCCTTTTGTACTACATTGACCGATTGTTGCCGAACCTTGCCTGTCCCTGGCACCGTCTCTGTTAAACCCCTTGGATCTCCGCCTGGATTTGCTACCGGACCGATATTGGGTCACCCTAGGCTCCTGACTACACCCTCTACTAACCATGAGTCATTTATTTGTTCTTTGATTTGGTCTGTTTGCATTTACCATAGCGGTCCCAGAATTCTGGCTGCAGGATCACAACCGTCCTCCACCTGATACCGAGATAACAAGACTACTGGTCAGGAAACTGGAGGGATGATTGGGGTTTCTGGCAGTCCTAACAGCCCTCACTGGACCCCATCAGCCTGAACATATTCAGACCCATCTCCCTGCTCTCATTTACCGCTAACCTTTTAGAACACCTACAACCATCTGAGCTCCTACCTCACTGAAAACAACCTTCTAGATCCCTTAGTCTGGTTTTTCTCACAGCACTCCACAGAATCTGCCCTACTAAAATTCACTAAATGCTAAAACCAATGGCAACTACTCCATTCTCATAAAACTAGACCTTTCTGACGCCTTTGATACTGTTGACCACTCTCTCCTCCTCAAAAAAGTCCACTCTATTGGCCTCCAAGACTCAGCTTTTTCTTAGTTTTCCTCCTACCTATTACAGCATTCCTTCAGTTATGCCTACAAGTCTGCCCCCTCCTCTCCACTCCCTTTTTCCGTAGGGGTCCTGCAAGGATCTGTCCTCAGATCCCTTTTCTCCATCTACACCTCCTCCCTTGGTCATTTAATAAATTCTCACAGCTTCTAATACCATCTCTATGCTGATGACATCCAAATCTATTTTTCTACTCCCCACCTCACCCCTTCAATCTCCTCTCACATTACTAACATATTAATATACAAATCAGTATGGATGTCACACCACTTCCTCAAACTCAATATTTCTAAAACTGAGCTCATAATTGTCTCCCCTGCACATGTCCTTCCCTTCATGCCAGGGCACTAAGTGTAATCCTGGAATCAAATCTAATCACTGTCCAAATCTTGTAGACTTCACCTCTGTAACTTTTCTAAAATATGCTTTTTAACCAATGAAACTACTAAGCAACTCATTTACTCCCTCCCTGTATAATTATTATTATGACATTAACTGGAGGAAAAAAAATGACTTCTACATATCGAAAGGTTTCTTAACAGTAAGAGTAGATTTAGACATTCATTTAAATCTCCCTTTCCTCTGAAGCCTGGTTTGGGTTTGGATCATGTTCCAGAGGCTACTGACAGGTGGTGAGGAAATGATGCAGATGCAGGGTGTTTGTGGTGCGTCCCCATTTACTTGAATGTGTAGCGTTCGTTGGGCTTGCCCCTCCTCGATTGTAACTTGTCAGGTAAACTTTGCCGTTGGAGTGAAGCGAAGCACCCCATCCACTGTCTATTGTAGCTTAAGGGGGCAGCAAAAATGTGGCTCAAGCAAACAGTTTTGCTGTGTTCCCAACGGCACATCTAAATGGAGCCTAAGAGCTATATTGAATAGATTCTCTCTGGAACTAGTTCAGGCCAGCTCAGTAGATTGTTTTAAAAAGGAGCTTGATGCATTCCTAAATGCACAAAATGTAACTGGATATTAACATTTATAGGTAATACCATCAGAGATTGTTGATCCAGGAAATATCTAATTGCCTTGAAGGAATTTTCGGGGAGCAGTAAGGAATTTTGTATCTTCCACTGGAGCAGATTGGACAATCCTTTATAGGGTTTTTTTTGTCTTCCTCTGGATGAACTATAGACATAGGGTTCTGTATATGGAGGTCTTACATATATTTATTTTTTTTTGCATTTTTTTCTATTGCATGAACTAGACGTTACTATACATAGACAGACACATAGAGGAATTCTACAGACAGGAAGTAAGTGTGTTCGCTACTGCTATATTGATAATTTGATTATTGTTCACAAAGAGAATGAGAACATTGCAAAAATGAGTACAACATTCTTTGAAACTAGATATCTAGGAGATACATCTTACTACCTAGGTATTTAAATACAGCCTGAGGAAGGGGGAAGCTTCCTGCTAAATAATTTTCTAAGTTGATGGTACCCTTAAACAATTTGGTATGGCAGAATGCAAAGGTGTAAACGCACCAACAGAAACAGAATTGGAACAAGAAGATACCTAAAAATGGACAGTACAGACAAGCAGTGGGGTCACCTTTATACAGTAAGTTGCAACCACTACAACTCCAGATATGGGAGCTACCATGTCACCCCTCTGCAGATGTGTAAGTCAACCCCTGCAAAAGGGTTGAATGCTATTAACAGTCAAATATTTGACCCAGAACTCATAGGATATGTGGGCTCGGATTGGGCCGGTAATCCCAGTACTCGAAAATCTACAAGTGGTTACTTGGGCAAAAGCCAATATCCCAATCCCACAAAATAAGTCAGTGGCATTATCTTCTACAGAACCTGAATTCCTCTCAGCAGCTTACAGTATGCCTATGAATTAGCTGTTGAGTTGGGTGCAACAGGCATTCTTATATATTATACTGTGATTTGTAGGTGGTGGTATTTAATGTTTGTATAATATATTGTTACCTCTAGTGGATGGAACTACATGATTATGATGTAATTTGCTGTTTCTGTGTTCCTATCATTTCTAATAATAGGCTTCTGCCATATGTCCAGCACCAGACTGGTAAGAGACACATCTGCAGCAGAATTTCAGCAATTCTGTATGCTGTGCTGTACACTACTTACTACTGACTACTACCCTCTGTATGCTGAGCTTCATTATATATACACCTGACCAACGCGCTGTGTTTGGTTTGCTGAATTGTACATTACATACTCTTGAACACTGCACTCTGTATGCTGGGCTGCACATTACATAGTCCAGACCGATGTACTCAATACTGTGTAGGTTGGCAAAACATGACTAAAGCTTGGGTTCCAAATCCTGACCCCAATGAAGTCAGTAGTAGCTGAACGTTTAAAAAAACAACAAAAACAATACCGGCCTGTTATTAGGCTAATTCTAGGCAAGGGATTGTCAAACAAATGGCATGGGGGTCAGGGCAATGGGGGACTGGTAGAATGCCCTATATTTAACGGCCTAGTAGCCCCCTTTTATTAAAACGGCAGAAAGCAAAACAACAGATCAGCATAAAGTCTCCCATGCAAGGGAACTTCTCCAACTTCAGTAGATTACTTCTCTGACTGTGTTGTCCAGATAACTGCTGTCTCCTGGCTAGGGCTTCCTGACCCCTCGGTGAGACTCTGTCTCTTGGCTTCTGGCTGAGCCCCCTGACCCGGGTTTGACCTTCCGTCTACCACACTGGGAGCAGTCTCCAATCTCCAAACTGGGAGCTCTGAGCTATCCTCAGACCTGAGTATATAATGACCCTGCACACCTGTGTACTCAGCCAAGCAGTCTGAGCCCCAAGTCATGCAGCAGTCTCTTATGCTTTTTGATGACTCTGCTGGTGTGCTTTGACATAGCCCTGCCCCAGAAGTGGAAGACATTGTGTGCACCGATGCCCAACCACTTCTGTTTCAGGATGAGGACATGGAAACACCACCGCAGGACGTCTCTGATGATGAGGAAACACAGGTGCCAACTGCTGTGGCTTTCTACAGTGTGCAGACTGACAAGGAGGGCAGTGGTGAAGAGTGGGTGGAAGATGATGTGGAGGATGATGAGGTCCTAGACCCCACATGGAATGAAGGTCATGTGAGTGATGTGTGCAGTTTGGAGGAAGAGGTGGTGGTCGCACAGAGGCAAAAGATGAAGCAGGTTGCAAAAGCGGAGCGACCGTCCCCTAGACCAGTGTTCCCCAACCCTGTCCCCAAGGCCCACCAACAGGTCATGTTTTCAGGATTTCAATTATTTTGCACAGGTGATTTGATCAGTTTCACTGCCTTAGTAATTACCACAGCTGTTTTATCTGAGGGAAATCCTGAAAACATGACCTGTTGGTGGGCTTTGAGGACTGGGTTGGGAACACTGCCCTAGACAGTACGCCTGCTACTACCCACCACACCCAGGGACCTAGCACACCAAAGGCAGCTCAAAGGAGTTCCCTGGCGTGGCAGTTCTTCAGACAATGTGCTGACGACAGGACACGAGTGGTTTGCACGCTGTGCAATCAGAGCCTGAAGCGAGGCATAAAATGTTCTAAACCTGAGCACAACCTGCATGACCAGGCATCTACATGCAAAGCACGAGCTGCAGTGGAATAAGCACCTCAAAATCCAAGAAAGGTCTTGGGCTCCTCCTGCTTCCTCTTCTGCTGCTGCCTCAGCCTCTTCCTCCACCTCTACGGTGCCAGTGTCACCTGCCACCCAGCAAACAGACGATGTGACAGCAATGCCACCATGTCCGCCACTGTCCCCAAGTATTTCCACATGGTCCCATGGAAGCTTACAGCTGTCCATCTCCCAAACACTGGAGAGAAAGAGGAAGTACCCCCCTACCCACTCGCGATCCCTGACCCTGAATGCCAGCATTTCAAAATTCCTGGCTTTTGAAATGCTGTCATTCCACCTGGTGGACACAGACAGTTTTAAAAACCTGATGGCGGTGGCTGTCCCACAGTACGTGGTTCACAGCCGCCACTACTTTTCCAGGCGAGCTATCCCTTCCCTGCACAAACAAGTTGGGGACAAGATCAAGTGTGCACTGCGCAACGCCATCTGTGGCAAGGTGCACATAACCACTGATACGTGGACCAGTAAGCACGGGCATGGACTCTATATATCGCTAACTGCACACTGGGCAAATGTAGTGGCGGGTGGGCCTGAGGCAGATAGCAGTTTGGTGCATGTCCTTCCGCCACCGAGGATTGCAGGGCATTTCTCTTTGCCTCCTGTTGCCTCCTCCTCCTACTCCACTTCCTCCTCCTCTACCACCTCCTCATCCACTCAGCGTAACACCTTCACCACCAGCACATCCAGGGGGAAACAACAGCAGGCTGTTTTAAAACGAATATGTTTGGGGGATAAACCCCACACTGCGCAGGAGCTGTGGACGGGCATTGAACAACAGACCGATGAGTGGTTGTTGTCACTGAGCCTCAAGCCCGGCCTGGTGGTGTGCGATAATGGGCGAAATCTCGTAGAGCTGCTGCAGAAAGTGTGGGCCGTCTGTGCGCGCTTTCGGCGTTCTCACGCTGCTGCCGCTTGCCTGTCTGCGCTGCAGCGGAACTTCGGCCTTCCCGCTCACCGCCTCCTATGCGACGTGTCCACAAGGTGAAACTCCACTTTGCACATGCTGGAGAGACCGTGCGAGCAGCAGCAGGCAATAGTGGAGTTTCAGCTGCAGCACGCACGGGTCAGTCGCTCTGCAGAACAGCATTACTTCACCACCAATGAGTTGGCCTCCATGCGAGACCTGTGTACCATATTGCGGTGTTTCGAGTACTCCACCAACATGGCCAGTGCTGATGACGCTGTTCTCAGCGTTACTATCCCACTTCTATGTCTCCTTGAAAAAACACTTGGGGCGATGATGGAAGAGGATGTGGCACAGGAATAAGAGGAGGAGGAAGAGGGGTAATTTCCACGGTTATCAGGCCAGTCATTCACAAGTGGCTCGGAGGGTAGGTTTCTGCACCAGCATAGGCCAGGTAAAAAATTTCAAGCCAGGGCACAGTTCTAGAGGATGAGGACAAGCATGATGAGGAGGAGGAGGAGGAACCGTGTGCTCCTCAGCTCGTGGGCATCACTGGAGCATGGCTGGGGGGATACGGAGGATACAGATACACCTCACACAGAGGACAGCTTGTCTTTGCCTCTGGGCAGCCTGGCAAACATGAGCGACTACATGCTGCAGTGCCTGCGCAACGACAGCCGAGTTGCCCACATTGTAACTTGTGCTGATTACTGGGTGGCCACCCTGCTGGATCCCCATTACAAGGACAACGTGCCATGCTTAATTCCCTCACTGGAGCGTGACCAGAAGATGCGTGACTACCAGCGCACGCTGGTAGACGCGCTGCTGAGGGCATTCCCAAATGTCACCGGGAGCTCAGTGGAAGCACAAGTCGAAGGCAGAGGAGGAGGAAGAGGTCGCCAACGCAGCTGTGGCACCGCCAGCACCTCAGAAGGCTGGGTTAGCATGGCCGAAATGTGGAAAAGCTTTGTCAGCAGCACGCCACAACAAACAGCACCACCAGCTGATAGGCAACGTCAGGAGGCAGCATTTCAGCAACATGGTGGAACAGTATGTGTGCACACGCCTACACGTACTGACTGATGGGTCTGCCCCATTCAACTTCTGGGTCTCCGAATTAGCCACATGGCCTGAGCTTGCCCTTTATGCCTTGGAGGTGCTGGCCTGCCCTGCAGCCAGTGTATTGTCTGAACGTGTGTTTAGCATGGCAGGGGGCGTTATCACAGACAAGATCAGCCGTTTGTCCACAGCCAATGTGGACAAGCTAACCTTTATTAAAATGAACCAGGCATGGATCCCACAAGACTTGTCTGTACCTTGTGCAGAATAAACATTTAGACCGGACTCACACAGCCATTCGTATACTTGTTTTTTTTTAATAGGCCTCAATATTTTGGGGGCTACCCCAATTATAAACAAACAAAATAAAAATACAGTGTTGGCTACCTCCTCCTCCTCCTCGACCACCGCCACTTCCACCTACACTGCCATGTTCACGGCCTAGTCAACCTCTAGGCTCCTACTCCACATCCACCCCCCCTTCCCATTTTTTTTATTTGATTTTATTTTCCCTATCCCCATTTTTTTGTAGGG